>PVKN010042700.1:0-10355 GCA_004027915.1 Capromys pilorides | reverse complement strand
TTAAGGTATAGAGTTTAGGGAGAATGGCTGTTAGAAATGTTTTTTTTTTTTTTTAATCAAAGAATGTCAGAAGTCAAATGTTCAGATTTTATTCATTTTATTTGCTATGTACAAAGCTGGTATCATGTTTATTACTTAGGAAGTGAAGGTTACAGTAGTTCAGATTATACTGATTAAGCTTTGTGTTGGCACAGTTTACATAATAGTTAAAGAAACAGAATCACCTGGAAGAAATGGCCCCATATCAACATAGTTAAACGTGTTCTCAGAAACTAGTAATTAAAGAAAATGGCTAAAATAAATCCCCCAAACAGAACATACTTTACAGCCAACTCAGGCTTGCTTTTGGTCTACTAATTGTTGATGAGAGGAGTGTACAAAATTGTTTGAGTTTTAAAAAACATTAAAATAATTTAAAAGGCCACCTGTGAGCAGTTGGATGCCCATTTTAATGGAAAACCTCAGCTTAAGAATGCAAAGACCGGGGGACACCCACTCAGGACCCCTCCTCCTGTTCCTCTCTCAGACAGGAGCTTTCTTTCCCCTAGTAAATCTATTCTGCTCATAAAGAAAGAATTCAAAGACCCAATGCACCACAATTGCACTTTACCATATGGAATATGTTTGGATGGTGCTTAGAATAAACAGACTTCTGAGAAATTGAGCAAATGTAAATGTAAGTGAAATTTGCTTTTTCATTCCTTGATTCTGAACCAAAATGTATATTTCCTTGCCATCTATTCCTCTGCCCCTGGCCCATAAGAAAGTGATGTGATCCCCGTTTCCTTTTATGGCCTTGGCTAGTTATTGCATCTGCTGTTCTTTGGTCCAAGCAAAGTGCTCTGGCTAGAAAGAATGAGTCAGCATGGACAAAGTGAGTTGTCTAGGATGGTATGAAATTAGGGGGCTGCTGGCAATCAATCCTCCTTAAGCAATGAGGGACCCAATCTTGTACACTTTGGAAGGAGTCATGGCCCACTGTGGGCTAATGGCTTCCATTTCCTTCCAGTTCTGTTTGTTGCCCAGTTAGACACAGTGGGCTTCTTGGAATAGTGGTAGCTTGCCCTTTGTACACTTGAGCCATCTGTGAAGGTTCAGACAGGTAATTTTTTTAAATGTAAAAACACTGGGCTTGAGCTTAAGCCAAATAATATGTTATAACTTCTGGACATAACAACGTGACTTAATAGTCTTAGCTATCATGAAGAGATTTCTGATCAAGACAGTGAGGCATCTAGCAATCTTAAGTGGTGGTCCAGCAAATGTTTCTGAGCTAGCTGTTAACAGACATGCAAACACCCAAATGGAACAGTAGCACTAGCTTGATGACATAGCACAGCAGGTCTCACTGGGTCGGATCATCTAAAGGGCCTGAGGGTTGAAGTGATTAGGCCCCGCAGTCCAGTTCAAGTGAAATAGTGCATAACTTGACAGAAGGGCCCAGAACTTCCTTCTGATCATTGAGGCTTTTGAGGTGTCCACTGTGAGGGGATATAGAAAGCAAGGGCAGAGTGGTAGGTGCCACCCTACAGGTTTTTCATACACACCTGGCAGCGGCTAACCTGGGTGTGGAGCTGCTCAGCTTTCAGCATCTCTGACACAGGTTCTTCCCTAAACTGTTGCCTCTCCTCCACTGTCGTCAGCCAGAAACTGTACTTGTTGGCAAAGTAGTGGCAGGTGCCTCGAGCACCACTGCACTCGATGAAAGGAGTGGCCCGGAAATCTTCAAGGCAGGAGCCTGGGGAAACTAAGGACTGGCCTCCACCCTCTGCCCCAGTGGCCGTGTGCTGAAATAGATAGGAAGGAGGTTGAGTGAGTTGTGCCTGCTGAGGCTTGGAACAGGGAGGTAATGAGTTTTCTGTGGCTACAGGGTGACATATGCTCTGTTCCTGAGCCCTTGTCCCTTGGCTCAGCTCTTGCTTCTAGCCAACATGGCAAAAACTATGTTTTAGTTGAGCAGCTACCCATTCTCCCTCCTAGCAGCCTTCAGGGCTGAGGCCATACCCTCCCAGCACCTTTGTTCTTTCCTCAACTATCATGCCAGTGACTACATTACAACCAGTGTTTCCCAAACTGCTGCTGTGTCACTGGGTTTGGAGGTATCTTGGCTATCTCCTCCCCCAATTTTCCTGGACAAATGTGAGAACGGCTGGATTAAGGCACATTTGCAAGGTTTCTTACTTGCAGTTTGCTAAGCCCTTTGTCTTCTGTGCCTAAGTCTAATGTGCCTTGTACTCTAAGCAGAAAAACAGGAGACAATATTCTACACATTCATTGAACCATGGACCCTCCATTAGCAGCAGGCCTATCAATAGCTCTTGCTTGGTTGTCTCTTTGGGACTACTTACATTTTCAGTCCAAGCCACACCCTTGAGCATGACATATAGTACTTGTTACCTGCTGAGGGCCTCTATGTTTCAGCCCTCATTTCAAAGGGCTCCCTCAGCATTCACTTGCAGGGCCCCTAGGAACTCACAGTCTCCAGTTACCATACCCACAGATAGAAGCCCTCACCTGCCCTCATCCCCTCTCAGCTTCACCTCAGCTAGGTTGTCATCCAGACCATAGGATGTGGGGAAGAGGCTTAATGCACACCTGTGTCAGCATATGGCCAAAAGAATATAGCCAGGTAGGACTCCTTGCCTTGCAGAATTCTTAGTGAGAGTCTCCAAGTGGCCTTTCAAGTAACCCTTCCTGATAACCGAAGTATCAAAGTTTTCCTTATTTTAACTCCCAAGATAGAAATCGTTCTAAAACATGACACAACTCCCTGCTTTACTACACAATAGACACTGTGTTGTAAACTTCACAGATGACTAAAGATTGACATGGCATACGTGAGGTTTTGTGGAGGGCCGTTACACAAGGGCCCTGTACCAAAGCAAGCAGCTTGTAAAATTCCTTGGCCACCTTCAAATCATTTCCTTCTCTTTTCTCCTTTTTCTTCATGTTTTTTGCCTCAAAATACCTTACTAGGTAGTCTAAATTTCTACCTTTCCTGATTTTCTAGAAATATATACTTGTATGTTAGAATTATGTGCAAAGTAAGGGTAAAAAGACTCAGAATAAGAGCTAAGCTCTCCCATGAACAGAGCACATGAGATTCATTGTACAGTCTTTGTATGGTTTCACATGGAAGCTTAGGGTCCTTTTCTCATTATTTCCTGTCCTGGCTGGTAGATGGGATTGAATGACAGGTGAGGTAACTCTGAAGTACATGGGGATAAACTGTCCATTATGCAAAGACAGAGCACAACAATATACCCTAGGTAGGTACATTAATGTGAGAAAGCCTTGGGCTTGGAAGTTATTTAAAGGTACTCCTTCGCATGCTTGCCTCAGTGATTCAGCAAGAGGCTCTGCTTAGGCAGGCTACTTTAGTGGCTGTCACACTGGGTTTCCTGGGAGTTGTCCTCGCTCTAAAGTCTGACTTCTCATCTGATGAGTGATATTTGCTGAAAACCAAGTGAGAGAATCAGTGCCTCCTTAGGCTCACACATGTTCTCTTCCTCAGAGAGACACACAATTTCTCGCCACTGCTTTCCCACAGAGGAAGAAAGGCAGCAAAATTGCCATCGAGGAGATATAAACTTAGTATAACATAAGCTGGACATTTCAGGACAAAATGCCAGTGGCCGGAAGGGCTGGGAAATGTGTATAGAAGAGCGTGAAGTGCCGAGCTCCACCTAACTAGAGGCTCTGAGTGGGGACAGCCTCTTCCTCACTGTCCTTAATGTACTGCAGGTGAGGTAACTGTAGTTATATAGTAGTGTATGGATAGATGGTAGAGTCTCAGTCTGTGGTCATACATTTTCTTAAACTTGAAATGCTGGGTACAGAATACTATCTTTCCCTCTTACCCAGAACTACCTGTCTTTCACACAGAACTTGATTCTTTGCTCTTTAGTCAAGCCCCAGCTGAGCATTTCCCTTCATTTCCACCTGTGCCTGAGTCTTGGAAGCAGTCAGAGGGGCCGTCCCACAGGGAGTGTAGCGCCTTACCATGAGGAAGGAGTACCCGATCCAGAGGCTTCGCCAGCCCAGAGGGCACTGTGGGATGGTGATGTCCTGGCTGTGCACAGCAATGGCTTGCGATGGTGCCTCACATACAGAGCAGCGGCTGATGTACTGGGGAATCTGGGCCTGGCTGACAGGCATCATGGGAATGGGGGCGGTAGTGGAAAGCCAGTAGGACTTATCATTGCGTCGGGCATAGTGGCACACTTCATTGATGTTGCAGTAAATGAAAGGCATGGTGCTGAAGCGGGGCAAACAGGAACCAGCATACCCTGGTGGAAGGAGAAGAAGGTGGGTAAGGACAGGTGAGGTTTAGCCAAGGGGCAGAACCACCAGATCTGGGCTAGCTGGTGGCTTGGATTTATATCCAGATGCTTGACCAGACCAAAGTGGCTCCTGTCTAGTTTTCTCACACCATCCGCATGAGGAAATTTGTGGATCAAATCATAATGTAAATATGCCAGGGAGCTTTGATAATGATAAGAATCTTTACAAACTCAGTCACTCCCTAATTAATCTGCTTTGTAGAACTAGTATTTAATAAGAGGCTTCCTATAAGAATTAGCACACCTTCAGAAAATGCAGTTACCTCCTGGATAATCATCATGGCCCTGCAGGTCATGGTATTATTGTTACTACTAATCACTAATCCTTACCATGAACATTTTACACCAAATAACTCACATATTGCATGTACTACCCTAGGTAGTGAAAGGGACTAGCATTAGCTGTGTTCATTAAGGAGGAAGAAGAAGTGCAGAGAGGTTGAATGACTTGCCTAGGATACATGTCTAGTAAGTGGTGGCATCACTATTTGAACCCAGATCTGTCTGATTCCAGTACTCTAACTGGTACTCAGAACCCTGTACACAACAGTGGACCCAAAGGGCTGGGAGAAGGGAGGTGGTTAGCTGTTGGTGCTTATGGGGATAGGTGGCCAGGGCTGGGTTTCAGGACCAGTTCTTACCCAGATCCTGGTTGTGGGCTTTCTCTTGGCCCTCCACGAACAGCAGGCTATAACCTGCCCATAGCTGGTTCATTCCAACGGGGCACAGAGGCACCTGTTCAGACTGGCTATGCTTCACCAATGTGTAACCTATTCTCATGCTGTGCCCAGGTCTCCCAGGACTTCCAGATGGGCCTGGCTTCCCTGGAGCTCCTGAGAGGGAGAGAGCATAGGACTTCAGGACACATTGTATGCACATGCTATCTTACTTGATCATCGTGACAACTCTGGGATATAGTACTATTATCAGGCCAGTGTACACAAAAGAAGAGAGAGGCTTAGAAATTCCACAGCCAGGAAGTGATAAAGTTAAGCATTCCAACTTAGATACACCAAACTACAGAGTTATCATTTTTAAAAGTACATTATTGCTGCCCGGAAAGTGCAAGGTCTTGAGTTCGATCTCTGGTTACACACACACACACACACACACACACACACACACACACAAAAGTGCATTATTGAATTTCTGTATCCTGGCTGGTCACCTATCCTGTGCCCTGTATGAGTGGAGATAATGGGATGTGGTAGGATCATTCTCAGGCTCTGAATTAAAAAGCCCCATACAGGACAGATGCTTAATTGGAGCAGAGCTAGGAATAGCAGGCTAAAATCTTCCTCCTGTCCTCTCTTGCACATAGCATATATGGTCAGTGGCTTGTAACATTTTACCATGAAGCTTTGGAACGGTAATCTACTCAGGACAACTGATCTGCTATAAAACTGTTATAAAATGAAAGGTTAGCAAGAGAGATATGGACAGATAGACTTATCTCTGATGTTTTCCTTGAACCACCCCCTCCCATTCATGTTAGAATCTCTGGGTGGAAAAGGAGGTATTACAGGGCAGGAGGTCATGCTGTAGCACAGTCATAGCTCTTAAGAGCTGAATGAAGGACTATAATATTTGGAACAATCTGTCTTCCAGAACGTTGGGCTTCCCCTCACAGGCTCAGAGGGGCATGGAGAGTAACTGGATGGCATCCAAGTTTTTGAGCCTCCTGGGATTGTCAAGCATTACTGCTAGATCAACAGCGTCTCTCATTCGAATATCTGACTAATCTCCAAGCCTCAAGACCTCACAGAAGCCCTCTGACACTAGTGTAACATTACCAAACCTTCAAATCCTGGGGGACCTTGCAGCCCAGGAAGACCAGGATCGCCAAGAGCCCCAGGTGGGCCTGGAAGCCCACTGACGCCATCCTTGCCAGGGATCCCAGGTAAACCTTTGGTACCTGCAGGAGAGAAAGGCCACAGGGTGGGGGAATTCAATGGAGAGGGTCCAGAAGCCCCGTCTTGGGAAAGAGGATGCCTAAGACTCACCAGGAGAGATAGCACTGACTGTAGTACTGTGGTGCACACTACAGTGGAGCTGTCTGAGCTAGTTTTTAGTTCCCAGGAACATCTGTACCCTGCATGGTAGTCTTCACTTGGCCTTTCTGAGCTTCTCACACACCCACTTCCTCCCAGGGAAGTGCATGGGGAAATGTCAGTATCTCATACCAAAAATGAGGCTCCAGAGTCTCAGAGAAATTGCTAACTTACTCTAGTGGAAGCTGGACCCTAGATACTGGGTTTTATCAACCAGCCTGACTTTCTCCACAGGCTACTGCTGCTTTTGACCTGCCACCAAACTCCATCTCTAAGCAAAACTTTACAGAGGCACATGCTGTGTGGAGCAGTGACCATGCTCTGTTCATACATTCTTGAAAGCCAGATACAACTGCTTTCCTATTGGCTTTGCCAACCTTCTTCTCCATGGTCAGAAGCACAGGAGCCTTGTGAAGAAGCAGAGGAAATTCTGGAGGAAGGTGCTCACTTGGAACCGGTGTTCCTAGCCAGTTGCTTCTGCCTCAATATATTGTTTTCCTAAGAAGTCCTACTTCTCTGATGCCATCCTTACCTTGTGGGCCAACAGGACCTCGGGGTCCAGGGTCACCAGCAAGACCTGGAATGCCATTGATGCCTGGTAGACCCAAGGGTCCAGGAGCAACATGGATAGTTTCCACAACTGGTATTTTCCCAGGAGCACCTGCAAGACCTGGAGAGCCTGTGGGCCAAAGGAGGAAATGGCATTGTTAGGCTGAGGACAACAGAGGTGGGAGGCATGATGGGGCCTTAGAAGCCTACTTTTTTTTTCATCATAATTATTAGCTTCCTGCACTGATGTAACAGTGTTCCCTGGGTAGCTCCAGGACAATTGTCACTGCGCTCTACCACAGTGCCCTCACTGCTAGTTAGTTTCCATTGGCTTGGTGGCTCATGGTCAGGGACTCAGTCATATTTATCTTGACTCATCAGGGCTCAGCACAATATCTGGCCAGTATCAGGCATTTAAGAAGTATCTGTTACACTTGCGTTGGCTCAAGGAGGGAGCAGTTGGCTTACTCACTATCCTGGTCAGAGCATAGTGCCAAGGAGACCTGAGATGTGTCCAACCCCAGATGTTCAGTTAGCATCATAGCCTATGAGCCTGACCAGAGACAGTTACCTTACTAATAATATGCTTGCCAAGTCATTGAACAAGCATTTCTTGTGTGCTTACTGTGCAATGGGGTCCTGGGAGATCTGAGAATAGAGCAGTGAGTAAGATACAGCTTTACAAAGATGATTATGGTTTAGTAATAAAGATTAACAGTGCTTAGTTTGAAAAATGTCATTATTCTTTGCATATTCATTTCAGTTATGAGAAGAGCTATGAAGGAAACAATGCAATAACCATCGGAAAGAGCGTATGTATCTTAGAAAGCCATCAGTGTCCTTTCATAAGCAGTGACAGTTAAGCTAAAACCATTGAAATGTTGAAAGCAGCTGGTCATTTGAAAAGAAGAGGGGCAAGGGCATTTCAAGAGGTAGAATTGACATATGCAAAGGGCCTTTGGTACATCATGCCTTGTGATTTTTGGATAACCAAAAGAATTCATTGCAGCAGAAACACTGTAAATAGTAAAGAAAGAATGAAGTGAGTATGCAAAGCAGGGAATAACACATGGCTTTGTGGGCCACAATTAGTTTATATCTATGTCAGAGTAGCAGTTGTTGATCTATGTTCTTATTGAACATTATGGAGGAAAATGACTTAGTTGTGAGAATGCGAGGCACCTCCTGTAGGAGAAAATGTGGTGGCTTGGACCTTGCAGTAGCAGTGGCAGTGACATGAAGAGAGCATATGCAGGTACATCCAGAAGACACATGCTGCAGGAATTGCTAGTGGACTAGATGTGTGGGGCAGAGTGTAAGGATGGGAAAGAATAAAGAAAGGTTCTTCATTTCTTCATTGAGCAAGTGAGTGGGTGGTGACCGTGAATAAACTCAGAGCTTAGCAGCCTTTTCTCTGCAGAGAAAGGAGGAGAAATAATGCAGACAGAGGAAATGTGTGACACGATCTGTAATGGCAAAGGAGCACTGACTTTCAGTCCCAGTGATTCACAGGGGAAGCGGTATCTGCATGCTGGGGGCTCATTTGGGCTGCTTCATGCTTTGTTGGAATGGTGAACAGTGACTCCTCAAAGAACCTTTTCCCAAACCTTACCCCTCCCTCTTTCTCAGGCTCAGACTAGCACATGTTTCCAACTCACCTCGTGGCCCTGCCTTCCCCTTCATCCCAGGTAATCCTGGGTCTCCAAGTGGCCCAGCCTTTCCTGGAGTCCCCATGAAGCCAGCCTCACCTTTCATACCTGGCAATGTTGAGAGGAAAGCAAGTCAGGCTTTTTCATGATGATGGTGGTGGTGGTGGTGGTGGTGGTGGTGGTAGAAGAGATGAGGCAGCAGTAGGTAGGAAGAGTGCCATTGGCTGGCCTCTCCTCACCTGGATGCTTGAGGACCATTTCTGGCTGTGGAGTGGGGAAGGGCCCAGTAGCCAATCAAGCAGCCATACCTTTTAGTCCTAGCTCTCCAGAGAGGCCAGTGAGACCTGGAATTCCTTGGTCTCCCTTGGGCCCTTGAAGACCTGGAATTCCAGGGAATCCAGGGTCTCCTGGGTCTCCTTGATCTGAGGATGGCCCAGGGGGACCTGGGGACCCCTGGTTGCCTGGGCGGCCTAGGAATAAGATAGGCAGAGAGGTAAGCTGCAAGTGAGCAGGAAGTAACAGCTACTGAAGGGAAGTAGTAGGCAGCACTAGCTCCCTAGGGACTGATGGGAAGCCAGAGCCTATTCCTAAGACAAAATATTTCTGTGACATCTGTGAAGTCCTGTGGTCGAGAGCTTCCCAAACTCTTACAGCAAAATGCAGCCATCTTGAGTTCCTTGTATTGTGGCTGGGTGTGTGTGTGAGGCCAAGTAGGGCCATGCATATACAGCAACCCTACTGCACTGTATATACGACCTTCCTGGACACTTGATCAATGGGCTGGCCGCTCCTCTTTGGGGCTTCTTGTCTTTACCTCGTTCTCCATCTAGCCCTGGTCGCCCAGGCTGACCAGGTTGTCCTGATATGATTGAAGGCAAGGAGATGCCTTGGACACCAGGAGGACCAGCAGGGCCTTGGAGGCCTGGGAAACCTGCAAAGAATAAATAAAAGGGGCCTGGTGGGCTCTGCATGACCAGGAAAGGTCCACATTCTTACAGAGAAATTGGAAGCAGTCAGGTAGAAGCCAGACCAGAGATTTCCAGCAGAGGGCTCTACTCCCTTCATCCTGTCTTCTCATCAAGAGGACAAAAGATTTGAGGAAGGCTCAGATGCCCCCTTTCCAACTGGAGCTTCATTTTATTGGGATAGACCAGCAGAAAGTTCTGGCTTCCAAATTTTGCTTGTAATAGAGATGTTTTAGGCTGCTTTCTTCCAAATCCAAAATAAAAGAAGGCAAAACTGATTAGCTGGAATATGAATTTCCCATGTATTTAAGACTACTACTGTCCTGGTGAGACAACATAATCTTATGTTAACTAATTATATATGATACTGCATAAAAATAATAGGTACAGGTAGGTTTCATGGCCTGGCCAAACCTATCTTCTAGGTATCTGGACTCTCCCCTGGGTCTTTAGACAAAACTGAAAAACAATCTTTCATAGGAAATTCATGTTACCCAAATAGTAAATCAATTGCCTATCAAATTTCTTTGTATTAAACATCTTCTAACTTTTTGGCCTAAGAGAATGGCATTTATTAGAGCAGATACAGAATATTTGTTTGCTAAGCTTATAACACTCTTTTGCATCTTTTCTGTTTGTATAGCAACTTCTACTATACATTCAAAACAAAGTGTTCACTCTATTACAAACTAATTAATAGTCATATGTCAAGTACACAAATGGTGATCTTCATGGGAAAACACATTGAAGTTGTATATACATAAAAGTTCACATTATACATGTACTGAACAACTGTAT
>PVKN010042699.1:0-10356 GCA_004027915.1 Capromys pilorides | reverse complement strand
CCTTTCTAGTAAAATAACTGCTAAATATTAATAGTGGTTCCATATCATAATCCTTATACTTAAAATGCTACCTATTACAGAAAACACACAAAAAGACAAATACTATATTTTTGCTACCTTATTTATAGCACTGTTTTGTTCTTCCTCTATATTGGTGAAATGATATTTCATGAACAAGAAAATTAAACACTATTCTTTCAAAAAAGTTTGACAACTCAAAAAATATTGCATTTTGGCGAAAACAAAATCATTTGACTATGAAAAAATTATAGTTGGAAGCCTTAACTAACTAGTATGCCCTAAAGATAGTTCTAAAGAACACTGTGTACATACTTTAGGATTCAGGTCAATAAAGCATGCCCTGAACAATCTAGCGAAGGATAACTGCCATTTATAATCTAATAAAAATCAGCACAGTGGTACGAAAAGTCATTCAGCTAGTAAACAGACGCCAAAAGAAACTTGGATCACATAATTTTGAATTGTTGTGCAATTTAATTACCACCCTGGTTATTCAGGTTATGCCTATCAAAAACAACAGAATGCCCACCAATGAGAACTAATGACAAAGCCGGGTTGGTGGAGCATGCTTGTAATTACACCACTTGGGAGGCAGAGGCAGGAGCATCACGAATTTCAGGCTACTAGGGGCTACATGTGTTCAAGCCCAACTTGAGAGATAAAGAACAACTAATCTCATCATTTAAAACAAAAAAAGAACTATGGTACAGGGCCGGTAAGATAGCTCATCAGACTAAAGTACCTGATTAGGCAGAGCACAGTGGCCGGGGTTCAATCCCTGGCATGCCGTGCCTGCCCCAGCCCGCCCCTCAGGTGCATTCAAACAGCAATTGAGACTGGGTGTGGAGACGCACACCTGTAGTCCCAGTGCTTGGGAGGCTGAAAACAGGAGGATCACTGTAAGTCTGACCTTGTAGATCCTGTATAGCTGGTAATAAATGCAAAAAAAAAAAAAAAAAGACAGTAAAAATGTTAAAGAATTTTATATTTTCATTTTACTTGCAAACTGACAAAAAGCCCACAACAATACTAATGATACTGGCAGAAAACATAAAATCTCAGGCTACAGATGTGACAATAGCCAGAGTATCAGTATTTTCACGTATTTGTTCCCTGATCCTCAAACTTCAATAGAGTGACAAGGCTGGGAAACATGAAGCTCACACTGTATATTAGACAGTGACCAAAATTGTGCTTTTCTCTGGAGAAAAATGGTATAAATTTTAAGGTTCTTTACATCTTTTAAAAAGATAACACAGAACAAGGGTAGCAGTCAGTCCCTTTGCTCTTAAGATGTGCACAAATCCTATGGTTCATATACAATTTTCTACCAACATCTACCATCTACAACCTGTTTCGGCTACTATGCAGCTCCCAGTCTTACAGTTTTCTGAAACGGAAGCTAATCTGAACATCAGATGTAGTGTTGTGTAATGCAAATGTGTATTTCACCACTTGGCTGAAAAAAATATTATAGTAGTTGTACAGCAGATCCATTGAACATACAAGTACTGGATTCTTTGAAATTCATCAAGTCAGGCTGAATTCTTCAAACTCCATGCACAAAAACTAATCACAAGAGTCCCTAATGAGATGATTTACATGTAAAATCAATTCTCATGGTAAATGATACATCTTTAACTTCTTTCATATTAAATGCAAATCTCCATATGCATGCCAATGACAGAGTGTAAATATTAATCTCACTATAAAGCTAGAAAAGCTGAAAAGGTGGGAGTGCAGGTAGGAACTCTCGTCCTGTGGTACCCATGCCACCTGAACTCCTCCCCCTACCAGACCACAGTCAGGGCATCTGCTGTGGAACCCTGAAGCAACATTCCCTGCAGAGGGGTTGGGGGCCAGATACTCCCAGTAAATCCACGAGCTGAACACCTAGCCAGAGGAGAACAGCAGGATCACTTACACAAACTGCAGCAGGAAGAAACTGAGCACAGCAGGTAGACCCAGCCAGGCACAACTGGACAAGATCAAACTTGGTAGATGAGGACCAAATATTCAGGAGACCTTAATGGCATAACTTCACCAAAGTTCTACACCAAAGATCAGAGGAAGCTGCTATATAAAATGATAAAGAGAAGGAACAAGATCCAATCTCAGGCCTCAAGCCCACCTGGAACTAGCAGGAGACACTAGTTTAGAAGAAAATACTGATCAGACAGCTGAAATCTCTGAATTAGTAGCACCTAAAGTAAAGAAATGCAGAAACATATACAGGAGGGCCGGTGAGATGATTCAGTGGTCTGAAGTACCTGCTTAAGAAAGTTTAGGCAACCACAGGAACTGCGGTTCGATTCCCGGCACTACATGGTGCGCCAGCCTCACCCCCAGAGAAGACTGAGCCAGCCATAATAAAAAAAAAGAAAAGAAAGAAATGTTTAGGGGAACTCAGATCAAAAATAACCTCTTAAGTAAAACAAATATCTGAATAGTGTCTGAAGAAAAAAAAAAAAAACCTGAAGAAAAGTATAGAGGAAATCAGATCAGAAATAATCCCTGAAGTTGAAAAAGGACAACTGTAATGAAAGACTTAATAAATGCCTCTAAAGAAGATAAAAAATTAGAGGAGAATAGAAAAATGATGGAATCCTTCAATGAGCAACATAGGAATAGATTGCATGAAGCAGTATCAAAGAGATACACAGGAAAATAAAATTTCAAGCACAAGTTGACAACACCGTATGAATGAAAGTGAAGAGAGAGTTTCAGATCTCAAAGACACAGTAGCAGCTAGTGAAAAAGTAAGGAAATATCGCTTAAGAAAACCTAGGATGCATGAAAAAATAATTCAACACCTGCAAGATAAGGGAAAAATGAATAATGTGAGATTAATAGAAATCAATGAGAAAGAAGGAGTCTGCACAAATGATATAAAAAGAATATGGGCAGAAGTAATAGCAGAAAACCTGCAAATATGAGAAAACAATCTGGCATCTAGGTAACTAAAGCATAGAGAACTCCAAATATGTCAACGCAACGAAACACACACCCAGACATATAATAGTCAAAATACCACAAATTCAGCAGAACAATAATATACTAAAAGCCACCAGCAAAAAGAAACAGATCACATTTAAAGGAAAACACATCAAAATAATGGCAAATTTCTCTTCACAAACCATGAAGTCAAGAAGAGCATGGAGCAGAGTGCTTCAAGCCCTCCATGAAAACAAATTACAGCCCAGACTGCTATACCCCACAACAATCTCTTTCAAGTGTGAGGGAGAAGGGAAATACTTCCATGACAAAGAACAACTAAAGAATTTCATGATGTCAAAGCCAACCCTACACAGACTACTAAAAAATATTTTAGAGGGGACCAAAACAACCTGAACTCCACCAATGACAGCAGAAAGAACTCTTCAAATAGGACAACGATGTAAACACAAGAGAAAACACAGGAGAAAAAGAGGTAAACAATACTAGGTAAAAAGCATGTCAATCATAAATCAATACATTTCAATTGTAACGATAAATGTAAATGGACTTAATTCTCCAATTCAAAGAAATAGACTAGCACAGTGGATTAGGAAACAAAACCCAGCAACATACTGTATACAAGAAACACACTCAACTCAAAAAGAAACTAATAGGCTGAAAGTCAATGGATAGAAAAAAATACTATATGTCCCAGCATCACAGAGAAAAATAGGAGTAGCAATGCTATTTGCAGACAGTCTGACCTTCAAACCAAGATTGATCAAGTGAAATAAAGAAGGTCACCACATATTGACTAAAGGAAAAATTCAAGACAAAAACGTTACACTCTTAAATATGTATGCACCCAACACGGGAGCACCAAGGTATATAGACAAACCTTAATGGACATGAAAAATATAAAATGCAATACCATGATGTTAACAGGAAAACTTAACACTACTTTATCCCAAAAAGATAGGTCAAACAGACAAAAATTAGCAAACAAGTAGTAGATCTGAAACAGAATGTGGAACAACTGGACATAGTGGACATATACAGAGTGTTCCACCCAACCACTTCTCAATACATTTTTTTCAGCTGCACCTTGGACATTTTCTGAAATAGACAACATACTAGTCCATATGTCATGCTTAAGTATATGCAAAAAAACAGAAATTATCCCATGCACATTATCTGACCATAGCACAATGAAATTGGAAATCAATGACAAAAGAAACCTCAAAAAAAAACAGAAAGACATGTAAATTAAACGACACCCTTCTCAGTTGCACAGGGAATGAAACAAGAAATTAAACAATCTCTACAATTTAATGAAAATTCAAACACAACCTGCTGCAATTTATGGGATGCAAGGAAAGCAGTTCTTAGAGGGAAATTTATAGCTCTGAAATGACACATGAAGAAAAAAGAACAGGAACAAATAAACACTCTAATGCTGCACATAAATAGTCTAGAAAAGGAAGAGGAAGCCAAACCGAAACCTCAAAGACTGGAGGAAATTATAAAGATTAGGAGAAATTAATTCAAACAAGATAAAGAAAACAATACAAGGAATTAATGAATCAAAAGGCTGATTCCTCAAAAGATTAAATATAATTGATAAGCCCCCAGACAACCTCATCAAAAAGAGGAAAGGAAAAACCCAAATTCAAACGGGAAAGAATGAAAAGCGTGAATTTACTACAGACCGAGTAGAGATTCAGAAGATCATTAGTAGCTACTTTGAGAATCTTTACTCTCACAGAATTTAAGACAAAGATGAAATTGACAGATTACTAGAAAGGTGCAATTTACAAAAACTGAATCAAGGAGAAAGCGCCAGGCCCACGAGCTCCAGACCCACCAGGGGACACTTCCAGCCCACTACCAGTGAAGCCTACCATCATCACCCAGCAGCAGGCCCACCATCCAGCGCCAGGCCGGCCAGCACCAGGCCTGCCAGGAGAGACCTCCGGCCCACCACCAGCGCAGCCTAGCACCATCAGACAGTGCCCTAGGCCCGTCAGCCAGCGCCAGGCCCGCCACATGAGACCTCTTCTGGCCCACCGCCAGTGCAGCCTATCACCCAGTGCCAGACCCATCAGGTGAGTGAGACCCCCCTCTTCCGGCCTACAAGCAGCTCAGCCGATCCACAAGCGCGGACTGAAGGAACAGCGCGCGGGCACGCAGTCCTGCATCAAAGATTACAGCTACTCAGAATGATACAGACAAGGAGCAAAATGAAATCTCAGGTACCGAGCCCATTTGAAACAAATACAGGAGTCATTACCATACAAGAAAGTGGGAATCATGCAGCTGAAATCTCTGAATTAGTAGCATCTGAAGTAAACAAACAAACACAGAAGCGTATAGAGGAACTCGGATTGGAGGAAAGCTCTGAAGACAAACAAAATCTTTGAAGTACTAGAGACTGAAGTTAAAAAACAGCTGCAGAAAAGCATAGAGGGAAAGAGATCAGAAATAATTTCTGAACTTGAAAAAGTCATTTCTAAATTAATAGCAAATAAAGTAGAACAACTGCAGAAAGGTAGAGAGGAAATGAGAACAGAAATAAACTCAAATAGAAAAAGAAAGGATAACTATAATGAAAGACTTGAGTAACATTAAAGAAGACATTCATAAAAAATTAAGAGAATAAAAAAATGATGGATTCCATGACTGAGTAATATAAGAAAGAACTAAATCGCCTGAAACAGTGTCAAAGAGATATACAAGAAAATAAAATCTAAATCACAAGTTGCCAAAGTCATATGAACGAAAGTGAAGATAGAATCTCAGATCTTGAAGACAAACTCACAGCTAGTGAAAAGGCAAGAAAGGATCTCTGAAAAACAAGCAGGATGCAGGAAAAAATAGTTCACCACCTGCAAGATGATGCCAGAATGAACAACGTGAGATTAATAGGAATTAATGAGAAAGAAGGTGTCAATACAAATGATATAAAAAGAATATGGGCAGAAGTAATATCAGAAAACTTCCCAAATATTAGAAAACAATCGGATATTCAGGTAACTGAAGCATACAGAATGCCAAATAACATCAACCCAACTAAAAACACATCAAGACATATAATAATCAAGATCCCCGAAATCCAGCAGAAGAATAACATACTAAAAGCTGCTAGAAAAAAGAAACAGATAACATTTAAAGGAAAACCCATCAGAATAATGGCAGATTTCTCTTCACAAACCATGAAATCAAGAACAGCATGGAGCAGAGTGCTTCAAGTCCTCCATGAAAACAGATTTCAACCCAGACTGCTATACCAGGCAAAACTCTCTTTCAAGTACGAAGGAGAAGTGAAATACTTCCATGACAAGGAACAGCTAAAGAATTTCATGATGTCAAAGCCAACGCTAAAAAGTATACTAAGAAATGCTTTAGAGAGGGACCAAAATGACATGAACTCAACATGCAAACAGAAAGATCCCACCAAACAGGACAACCAATTAAACATAGGAGAAAAAGTGGTAAACAGTAGTACATAAGTCATGTCAATAATAAGACAATACATTTCAATTATAACCATCAATGTAAATGCACTCAATTCTCCAATTAAAAGAAGTAGACTAGAGGAATGGATAAGGAAACAAAACCCAACAATATACTGCATACCAGAAACGCACTTAACTCATAAAGAAACTCAGGCTAAAATTGAAAGGACGGAAAACAATACTACATGCTCCAGCACCTCAAGAAAAAGCAGGGGTAGCAATCCTGTTTGCCAGCAGTCTAAACTTCAAACCAAGATTGATCCAACAAAACAAAGAAGGCCACTACATACTGGTCGAGATAAAAATTCAGGATGAAGAGGTAACACTCATAAATATGTATGCACCCAACACAGGAGCAGCAAGTTATATAAGACAAACCTTAACGGACATGAAAAATCTAATATCCAGTACTACAATCTTAACAGAAGACGATAACGCCCCCCTATCTGAAAAGGATAAGTCAAGCAGGCAAAAAATTTAAAAAGAAGTAGCAGAACTGAAACAGAATTTGGAATAATTGGACATAGTGGACATACACAGAGTGTTCCACCCAACCTCTTCAGAATACACATCCTTTTCAGCTGCACATGGGACATTTTCTAAAATAGACCACATATTAATCCACAGGTCATGCTTAAGTATATGTAAGAAAACAGAAATTGTTTTTTATGTATATTATTTGACCACGGTGCAATGAAATCGGAAATAAATGGCTAAAGAAACCATAAGAACTCCAGAAATACACGGAAATTAAACAACACCCTTCTCAGAAACCAGTGGGTTACAGATGAAATTAAACAATATCTAGAATTCAATGAAAATTCAAACACAACATACTGGAATTTATGGGATGCAATGAAAGCACTTCTTAGAGAGAAATTTATAGCTTTGAACTCACACATTAAGAAAACAGAATGGAAACAAATAAATATGCTCATGCAGCTCCTAAACCAACAAGAAACAGAAGAGCAAATGAAATCCAAATCTCAAAGATGGGAGGAAATTATAAAGATAAGAGCCGAGATTAATTCAATTGAGATGAAGAAAACAATGCAAAGAATTAATGAATCAAACAGCTGGTTCTTGGAAAGATTAAACAAAATTGATAAGCCCTTAGCTAACCTCATCAAAAAGAGGAAAGGACTCAAATTCAAGCAATATGGAATCAATCAGGTAAAATTACTACAGACCCAGCAGAGATTCAGAGGATCATTTATAGCTACTTTGAGAATCTTTACTCTCACAGAATTGAAGACACAGAAGAAATGGACAGATTCCTAGAAAAGTACAAATTGCCAAAACTGAATCAAGAAGATATAAGTACTCTCAATTACCCAATAACAGCCAATGAAATATGAAATGTAATCAAAAGCCTGACGACAAAGAAAAGTCCGTAACCTGATGGATGCAACACTCAATTCTACGAGAAATTTGTAGAAGACACAATCCCAATACTCCTCAAACTCTTCAGTGAAATTGAAAAAGAAGCAATCATTCCAAAATCATTCCTAGAGGCAAGTATTACATTGATACCAAAACCAGAGACAGATGCAACTAAAAAAGAGAACTACAGGCCAATTTTTCTCATGAACATACATGCAAAATTCCTCAATAAAATCCTGACCAATAGAATACAACAAATCATCAAGAAGATTATACACTATGACAAAGTAGGATTCATCTCAGGGATGCAAGGATGTTTCAATGTACGCAAATCTATAAATGCAATACACTACATCAATAGAGCCAAAACCAAAAATCACATGATTGTCTCAATTGATGCAGAAAATGCCTTTGACAAAGTTCAACACTGATTCAAGTTCAAAGTTCTACAGAAAATCGGAATAGACGGCCTCTACCTCAACCTGATAAAAGCCAGCTGTGATAATCCAACAGCTAACATAATTCTAAATGGGGAAACACTGAAGACTTTTACTCTCAAATCTGGTACAAGACAAGGATGTGCTCTATCACCACTCCTATTCAACATAGTTTTGGAAGCATTAGCTACAGCCATTAGACAAGAGAGAGACATAAAAGGAATAAGAATAGGTAAGGAAGAAGTAAAACTATCACTATTTGGAGATGACATGATAATTTACTTGGAAAACCCAAAGAACTCCACCAAGAAACTACTAGAATTAGTACACAAATTCAGTAGCATAGCAGGTTGCAAAGGCAACACAAAAAGGTCAATAGCATTCCTCTACACAGATAACAAGCACACTGAGAGAGAAATTAGAGAAAGAGAACCTTTTAAGATAGCACCAAAGAAAATGAAATACCTAGGAATTACACTAAATAAGGAAGTAAAAGACCTTTTCAATGAAAACTACAGCCCTCTGAAAAAAGAGATCCTGGAAGACCTCAGAAAATGGAAAGATATTTCCTGCTCCTCGATAAGAAAAACCAACGTTGTGAAGATGGCCATACTTCCTAAATTGTTATACAAATTTAATGCAATTCCTATCAAAATATCATCAAGATATCTCACAGATCTGGAGAAATCATTCCTAAAATTTATTTGGAACCAAAAAAGACCCAGAATGGAAAAGACAATTCTGGGCAACAAAGGTAAGGCAGCAGGCTTTACAATTCCTGACCTAAAGTTATACTATAAAGGTACAGTAATAAATTCAGCATGGTATTGGCACAAAAATAGACTGGAGGATCAGTGGAATAGATTAGAAGATCCAGAAACAAATACAAACACACTCAGCCAACTTATCTTCAACAAAGGGGCCAAACACGCTTACTGGAAAAAATATAGCCTCTTTAACACATGGTGCTGGAAAAACTGGCTTTCTACATGTCAAAAACTAAAACTTGACCCAAGTCTATCACCATGCAATAAACGAAAGTCTAAATGGATTAAAGACGAAACTATTAAAAAGAAACATTAAATCTGCTGGAAGAGAAGGTAGAAGAAAACCTTGGAAGACATCGCGGTAGGCAAAAAGTTCATGGACAAAAATCAAAACGCACGTTTAACCCTTGAAAACATCAATAAATGGGACCTCCTTCGGCTAAGAAGTTTTTGCAGGTCAAAAGAAATTAACAACAGCGTGAAAAGACAACCCACATATTTTGAAAAGATTTTAACTAATAAGTATTCAGACAAAGGTCTCCTATCTAGAATTTATAAAGAACTAAAAACCATTAGGGTCCCAAAATTCAAAGACTCAATCCAGAAATGAGCATTTCAGATGAACACAAACTTCTCAGGGAAAGAAATTAAGCAAGCCTATAAGTATATGAAGAAATGCTCCACATTACTAGCCATTCATGAAATGCAAATCAAAACAACACTTAGATACCATCTCACCACAGAAAGAATGACTACTATAAACAAATCAACCAACAACAAGTGTTGGAGAGGCTGTGGGGAAAAAGGAACCCTTCTCTATTGCTGGAAGGAATGCAGACTGGTGCAACCATTATGGAAAGCAGTGTGGAGACTCCTTAAAAAACTAGAACTTGAAATCCCATTCAATCCAGCTATTCCCCTACTGGGAATTTTCCCAGAAGAACTGAAAACATCATACCATAGTGATATTTGTGCACCTATGTTCATAGCAGCACAGTTTGTGATAGCCAAATCTTGGAAACAACCAAAATGCCCATCATCTTAAGAATGGTTGAAAAAGATGTGGTACTTCCACAAAATGGAATATTACTCAGCTATACGGAGTGATAGACTAGAAGACTTCATATATAAATGGATGTTTCTTTAACATATACTCATTAGTGAAATAAACCAGACCTACATATGCCAATATCATATAGTCTCCCTAATATAAGGACTCAAACGGGGAAAATAAATAAATAAATAAATAAATAAATATTGGGTGGTACCAGGAATCAATCTCAGGATCTTGCATTT
>PVKN010042698.1:0-10367 GCA_004027915.1 Capromys pilorides | reverse complement strand
GGGTCTGTAGTAATTTCACCCTTTTCATTCCTTATTGCTTGAATTAGAGTCCTTTCCCCTTTTTGATGAGGTTATCTAGGGGCTTATCAATTTTATTTAATCTTTCAAAGAACCAACTTTTTGATTAATTCTATGTATTGTTTTCTTTGTCTCAATTGAATTAATCTCTGCTCTTTTCTTTATAATTTCCTCCCATCTTCGGGCTTTGCATTTCATTTGCTCTTCTGTTTCTAGTTGGTTTAGGTGCTGCATGAGAGTATTTGCTTGATCCCATTCTGTTTTCTTAATGTGTGAGTTCAAAGCTATAAATTTCCCTCTAAGAACTGCTTTCATTTCATCCCATAAATTCTGGTAGGTTGTGTTTGAGTTTACATTAAATTGTAGATATTGTTTAATTTCTTGTTTAATTTCATCTGTAACCCACTGGTTGCTGAGAAGGTTGTTGTTTAATTTCCATGTATTTCTGGAGTTCTTAAGGTTTCTTTGGCCATGTATTTCTAATTTCTTTGCACTGTGGTCAGATAATATGCATGGAATATTTTCTGTTTTCTTGCATATACTTAAGCATGACCTCTGGACTAATATGTGATCTATTTTAAAAAAATGTCCCATGTACAGCTGAAAAGAATGTGTATTTTGTAGTAGTTGGATGGAGCACTCTGTGTATGTCCACTAAGTCCAATTGTTCCAAGTTTTGTTTCACTTCTGCTACTTCTTTGCTAATTTTTTGTCTGTTTGACTTATCTATTTTGGATGGGGGTGTTTAGGTCTTCTGTTAAGATTGTAGTATTGAATATTAGATTTTTCATGTCCCTGAAGGTTTGTTGTATATAACTTGCTGCTCCCATGTTGGGTGCATACATATTTATGAGCTCCAAGGAATGGATGCCCGACTGGGATCATCTTTACCTGGTTGCTCTGGGCTGGTTGCAATTGTACTTAGAGTGGATGGGGCTGAGGGATGGCGCCTCTTTACCTGGTCTTGGTGCTGATGGTCCCAATGGTGGGTGGAGTTCAGGGGATGGACTGGGCTTTCCTTTCAATCTTTTTAAAGTGGCTAGTAAAAAAAGTACAATTTTATGTACAATTTCCAGTTATAATCACAGTGCAGACATGTAGAACCTCTCAAAAACATTGACATTCTAATGAAAAGAGAAGAAAACTTTTAATAATTAGTTAAATGATAAAGAATATTCACTTTCATATTTCATTGACTTGTATACAAATTTCTTTTGTGAAACTTATACTGTATCGGTTCTAAATCAAGGAATTTAAGTAGCAGGATTCAGTTTTCCTTATTTGTAAAATGGAAGAGTAGTGGCAATAAAGCCTACTTTACTGGGCTTTTCTGAATGTTAAATGAAATAATACTTGGGAACTATTTAGCAGAATGATTACTTCCCTGATAATGCTCAATGACTCGTAACTGTGTTGGTGGTGAAATCAGAGTATTGGTTTTGCAAAGGCTCTGAACCCTCAGGTTTCAGTAGGAGGATGTTATGAAGACACAGGCGAGGCACAGTTAGTTCAAATGACTTCTGCTGTGGAAACTGGTGGCTAAGCTGTGTGTGAGGAAGGCTGTGGACGAGCTGTGGGGGTGGCCCCAGGGGGCGGTGTGAGTGGCATAGAGGAACTTTGACTGAACTGCGCGGAGTCACGAGACAATGTAATGTTGTCACCTCTCACAGTGAAGGGTTCGGTGCAGTCATGAGTAGAATGCTAGGGAAAGCTGCAGGTGCCACAAATAAATTCAGTCCTGAACAGCTGTTGTACTATTAAAAGAAGCGTGCAGTCAGTGTGTGCGTAGAACAACAGAAGCATCCTAAATATCCAAATTTATTATATAATTCATCAACCTACACTACCTAAGAGGAAGACCTTCAACGTCAGGTGAAAAGATCATAATGAGTTTGACTCATCAAGTAAAGAAGACCTTGGAGGAGAAAAAGCAGATAGTAGAGACTTTATTAAAAAGATTAGGAGAGTAAAAGAAACTCAAGCATGGTCAAGGATGCTGTTTTGAAATTGGCGTGTGCACCATTTTCTGAAAACCAAATTGCATCTTTGTGTGTCTGTTGCCAAAAAGCAAGCTGAACTGCAAATACAAATGTTCACAATTTAAAATCACCCACTGGAAAAAATCGGAGACAAAATAATGAAAACACTCCAGTGCTTATGGATAAGTACTATTTGGGGGCTGTTTTAATAAGCAAATGTTTATTTTAGTTGCTTAGAATATTCTCTTGAATTCTAGATACATAAATTTCAACCCACATTTCCTAGTTGCCATAACAACTTGATGCATTTGTTCTTTTGTGTCATTTTTTATCACATCAATTTTTTAAAAAATTTGGTTGCTATGATAACACAGTATAGTTGTTAAATTTATTCTATTCACATTTTGTTCTACTGAAAACTGGTAATTTGCTTTTATTTTTCTCCTTAGAGGCTTATATTACAAAAGTATTTTAGGGAAAATGGGGTCTAAATTCTAATTCAAGTGTTTATTAAAATTTTAATTAGGTGCACTAATTTATGCCAGATGATGTGTGACCTCTGTGACATGGGAGAGGGACAGTGGGGAACGTCATTAGGAGAAAGCAATCGACTTTTCCTGTACCAGCTCAGAGTTGTTGCTGCTTCTCTGAATGCGACTCCACCAATCTCACTCGGAGGAAACTGCTTGACGTCACCAGGAAATAGTCGGATCCAAAGCTGTCGTTCTTGGAACTTTCATTACATACCTATTTCAATACAAAATGGAGCTTAGTTATTCCACCAATAGAAATAGAATAGAAATCTTTAATCCATAGCTATTATTTCAATAAAAAAGGAGAAAAATATCTTTCTCAGATGTGCTCTCATTGACAATTAGGTGGTGGGTTCTATACAACTTTATGTAAATTTGTTTTTACTTATTCAGCTGGCTCCTTATTTCCTCCATTTTGATTCTTCTTTGTAGCACTTTCAAACTTACTGTTTGTATGTATATATGTATGTATGTATGTATGTATATATGTATGTATGTATGTTATGGCCGGCTCAGCCTGCCCTGGGAGTGGGACTGGTGCAGCATGTGGTGCCGGGGATCATAACATTTGCCTCGGCAGACTCTTTAAACTGCTGATCTATCTCCCCGGCCCCTTTGTAGGGACTAATATTATCAATGAAAATTGATAGTACCCTGATCCATTCTTGTTCTAAGCATTATTATGATTTGTGCAGGCCTTGTTGAATATCATGCCAGGGTCGAAGGGAAAAAAGGCAGGAACTGTGGCCAAGGAGACTTGAATAGATTCTAATAATGATTAACCATACAATATCAGGAACTTTTTCTTTTTAATCTGCTGAGCCTTAGCAAGCCAGAGTCATGAAAATAATTAACAGATCTTTTGGTAAGCACTCAATGAGCCAATCTATTGAAAAGAACCACACAGTGCTCAGTACATAAGAGATTCTCAATACATCTTAGTGAACTCTTCTTTTTCCCATTTCTTTCCATTGAGGATCAAAGAAAGAGTGAGAAACTCGAAACTGGTGGAGGTCCAGCTAAGGTAGTGAGCCTAGGTCTAGGGCAGCCTCATCTTGCAACAGGTAATCCAATGTCAGAGGAAATACGAGCACTTTGCTAATTTGAACTTAGTTTGGGCTGGAGTTGTCGCTGATACCCCCATCTATCCAATGCATTAAGGAGGTTAGGACGGCAGGAAACCCTTAGTTTTGGTGCTGTTATATTTCTGCTTGTGCTTCTATTATAACATGGAACCAATCACAACTAAAATTTCATGTAGTAAGGCAAACCTTCTTAGCAAAGCCTTTATTCGGATCTGGACTCAAGTTTGGCTTTGCTTGGGCTCTTTAGAAAAAAAGCCACAATTTCTGTGGACCTCAGCTTCCCAAACGTATGTGACACAATAATCCAATATATTTAGCAACTGTAGAGAGCACTTAGTTACTGGTTTGTTAATTATTACTTGAGGTAATAGGTAGAAATAGTTTCAATTAATATTTCCAATAGCTATTGGACTACTGTGGCTGATGGTGTTATTGATTAGGTAGTTCAAATTTTAAGACTCAATCTATAGCACCTGGGAACCAGGGCAGACTTCTAACAGGAAAAAAGAGGAAATTAGAGAAATATCTGAGCTCAGAGCCGATCCTAGCTCCTCCGGTTCTTTAACAGAAGCAGGCCAGGCCAGTGCTTGCCACCACAGCCCCGTGTGAGTGTGAGTGTGAGTGTGCCGCTATCGCTAAGCTCGGTCAGGACCGATTCCGGAAATGAGACTCTGTTGTGCCTCCGAACTGAAGAAGCAAAGTGTCCTCCCGCGAGAGCGTAGGGAGGCTGGGACTGACAAAGTTATTGTGATCCTATTCCTGCTCACCGCCTAAAGCACTCTTGAGTAATAAACCAGAGCGTTCAGGGAGCAGCATCCGCTCTGTGAGGCCACCAGGGTGTCATTTAGAACCTCTCTGCTGGAACAATGGAGTCCTATAAATTTCAACCCACATTCGCTAGTTGCCATGGTAACTTGATGCACTTGTTTTGAAGTGTCTTTTGTGCCTTCCCTTTTTCTTTCTTTTTTTTAAAACTGTTTAATCTTGATTTTTGCTATGCCAGTAATTTCGTAAATGTGATTCTGGAGGCTTCCTACTCTCCTGTCAACCAGAATGTCTGAATATGTTGCCAAGGAGTAATTTACACCTAAAAATGATAACCGAGTGTGTGTTCACACAGGCATACTGAAAGTCAGTCAGTCAGTTTCTCTCTCTCTCTGTCTCTCTCTCACATACACGTATGTGCTTACATGTGCATGAACACGGTGTACACATGCTCACATAGAAGCAGATAATTATATTGAAAACAGATACATTTCTGAAGCCTTTGTGTGCCTTTTAGCACACCGTTCCTGTGTCTTAAATAAAAATTAGTGTAAGTGCCTAAATTCTACAACCGCTAATTGATTAGTATGTTCTTATCAATTGCAATCTGAAGCCTGAATCACGTGACTCGTAGTGCGTTCTCTTCCCCCACTTGAGCACTTGGAGCACACTTAGATTGTGAGGAGAATCGTAAAGAGCACAAGGCTGACTGGAGTTTGCATGCAGAGTCCTTAGCTGCCAGGTGACCTTGGACAAGGTAATCAGTCTGGGCCTCACATACCAGTGAAGGACACATTGGGAGAATGCCTGTGTATTACTTAGAATAAGTAGGCTGTCCAAGAGGCTCAGACATTTCTATAAACAAAAGATAGATTAAAATAAAATGTATTTCCATTTCACTCATTACACGCACAGAGGTTTTCTTCATTATCATGTCTGTTCCTGCGTCACTAAGGTGAGGGAAACCCAAGGGGAACTGTACCAGGCTCTTTGCCTGGTGCAGAGTGTGAAAAGCTCATGGTGAAGCAAGCATTTCCTGGAAGCTTCCAAATGAAGGTGGCCTTCATCACCCAGGCCCCTTTGTCTGGGACCAAGATTGGTTTCAGACAGCAAACTAAGGGTGAGGATATTCAGAAGTAGCTCTGTCTCTGGGAACAGTCACCAGCACCACAAATGTCCCCTTTCCTGTAGGAAGTGGCCTATGCACAAATACACGCTAAGTATAAAATTGTATCTAATTAGGAGCCACAAGGGTGTTGGAATACAGCATCAGACACAAGGGCCCCGGAATACAGCATCAGACGCGTAGGTAAAGGGTTAGCATCAGCTTAGGAATGCTACTGTTATTGTGCATTTGTGGGCTGTGCTGACAGGGGAAAAAAATAGCAAAAAGACAGAAGCAAAATTAAATTTTAAAATGAGAGTTGCAATTGTACGACATGGCACTGCTCTCTGAAAGTATTGGGTCTTTCATAGAGGAAGTTACAGAAAATTAAACATAGATGAAAAAGATCACAGAGAAAATTCCTAAAGGAGTAATTTCTAAGTTACAGTACCTTGAAAATATATTTTCAAATAACAAGGAAAATAAACATGAAGAAGATTATTATTTTTCTTTAGTGCCAGTAAAATGGAAATGTGAGGCAAATTAAACTTAATTGGATCGGGGCTAGGGAAATAGCTTGGTGGTCTAACCAATTGCCTGGCAAGCACAGGGACCCAAGTTTGATCACTGGAGCTGCATGCCCTAGAGGCCACTGAAACCAGGTGTGGTGGCGCATGCCTGTTATCCCAGCACTGGTGAGGCTAAAACAGGAAGAGTCTGAGCTGCACAGTGAGACCCCATGCCAAATAAGTAAGTAAATACAAAAAGATTATTAAAAATTGGATAATATTCAATAACTGTATTATTGAATAGTAGTATTAAATAACACCATTGATAGGTTTATTTTATTTATTTATTTATTTTGTGGTACTGGGTATTGAACTCAGGACCCTGCACTTGCCAGGCAAGCGCTTATGCTACTGAGCTATCTCTCTGATCCAACTTTGACAGGTTTATTATCTAAGAATCTTTCCTTGAGTAACTGAAGGATTACCTACTTGGTTATAATTCAGAAAAATGATTCTGTGATTGCATTAAACCAGCATACAATATTGATCCTGCCTTTTGGTTGCTAAATCATTTTGCATGTGTTAAGCGGTTAGGCCTCTTTGAGCTTCGGTTTCTTTAGGTAGAGAAACGAAATTCTAGCCCAAATTCTGCTATCAAACTTGGTAAAAGCTTGGACAACTCTTTCTGTCCCAGTGGATCCTAATGAAGTGACCAGGTTGGTCTCCAGGCGACAATGTCCATGACTGCATTTACACCAGTCTACTTTGAGGGATAAGTCGCTCGCAGCAAAGTGGATGGATGCCCCGCGAGACCATAATACTAAGTGAAAGCAACTGGGCAAGAGCTCCAGTGTCACGGGACCTCCACTGCAGGGAAACCCTGCGAAATAATAAAAGAAATGGGAACTGGGAAGCAGATCTATTATAAATGGGAATGGAAAAAAAAGACTCAGGAGACAAGGCGCAGGAGGAGACTCCAAGGAATTAAGGTGGGCCCTGTGTGCACCGGCCATGCCCAGGGAACGGAGTCAGCATGTCGCGCAATCTGTGCTAATAAAATACAAGAAGAAGGGAATCTTGATCTGCCAAGAAGAAAGGGGTATTTCTCTCTCAGTCATGTCAAGGAGCTTGATACAGTTCAACAACTCTTGGAGCACTTGATTTGCCAGCTGTTTCTGTTATTTGAACATAAAAGAATAACTTGTATTTAAAATACACCCATACTTAGCTTAAAATGCACTTTAGGTTTCTGAGCTCACTTATAATTCATGTACTGTTCTTAGCTATTTCTGTGTTTATTCTTGCTGAAGCACTCCTTTAATAATTGCTTCTTGTAAGAGTTACATTTGTTAAATTATCATCATATTTGTAACTTATTCTCTCTCTTTTGCAAAAAATAATGTAGCTGCCTTATGTAAACTTGCATAGCAGCAGCTATATTTTCTTGGCACTGTAAATCTGTACCTTGTTACCTTTGGACTACGTTATTATTGAGGAAAATCTTCCTTTTTGTGAAGTGCTTTTTTTAAAAAAAGTTTTTTTCTCTTGAAGGTTTTAGGATTTCTGTGATTTTCAATTTTATGGTAGTGTTCCTGAGAGCATACACTGTTGTATTTATTTATGTCAAGTTATATAAAATTTTATACCAGAAAACGAACGTCTCTTCTAGTTGTCAAAACTTCCAGCTACGCTTACACAAACATTGCTTCTTTCCAAGATGCACATTGAGTTCGCTCATCATGTCCTTCATGTTGTTCTATGTATGATACTCTCACAGTTTTAAACAATTAATTAATTATTCATTTATTTGGTACAGGGTCTGCAGCTCAGACTCCTAGTGACCCCCTGTCTCAGCCTCCTTAGTGCTGGGATTACAGGCATGTGCCGCTGATGCAGGGAACCTCCAAGAGCTATAGGGAAAACTGATCCCCAACCTGACCTGGGATGAGTTCGTGTTCTCTAAAACCAAACGATGAATTTTAGGAACAAATGGAGGTAATGAGCAGAGCTATTTATTGAGGGAAAGAAAGCTCCTGTCATGAGAGGATCAGGGGTAGAGGGGGCCCTGAGTGGGTGGTCCCCAGGAAGCTGTCTCTTCCAGGGACTTTTATAAAGTAAAACCATGCAGTGAGGTGGGTCTAAGGTGGAGAACAGCATGGGAGCTCGCTTAGGTGGGCATGAGGTGGGACAAAACTATGGTCAACCAATGAGGTTACAAGCACCATTGCTCAGGTTAATTGATTAAAGCCTATACCGAGTGGGAAAGGGAGTCAAGTAGCAAGCGGGCAGGGCATGAATGTGGAACAGGGTCTCTTCCTGTTGGGGGTTGGGCTAGTGACTCATTTAGACTCTTTTAAGGTGATTGATATCTATTTAGAATATCAATCCCTGATGCACATTCCTAGGGAAGTAGGTGGCTACATTTGTTTTCTCTTTTGTTTTGAGGTCTGGTCCACAGCAGGGGTGTCTGCCTCTTGCAGAGCTGTAGAGTCACCTTGTCTTCCATCTTGTCTCCTTGAGGGCCTGGCCCTATCTGACTGCCTAGAATGTTTCTGTCTAATTTAGCTGCCTGCAGCACCTCCACGTCTGGTTTTGCAGCCAGCACAGCATGCCCCTTGGTTCTGGGGCCAGCAGGGCATGCAGTACAAGGGATTGAACTCAGGTCCTTGTGCTTGCCAGGCAGCCGCTTAGACCGCCAAGCTCTGTCCCCAGCCCACTTTCACATTTTATTATCTCAATTATCTTCTGAGGGGAATCCTGAGTTGTTGTATATTATCAGTTGCAGGCAGGAAAAAAACAGCGATGGGAAGACTGGACTAATGCAGCCAGAGGACTGCGGAGCCTAATCTCTCTCTGAGTCTTGAGTCAAAAGCTGCCTAAACTTCTCACGTTTATTGAGGGCTACAAATAGGCTAAGGAATGTGCTAATTTGGTGCAAGCAAACTGCTGTTGACAGCACCTTCTGCCTTGCCTTCTGGCACTTATCAAACACTACGGTTACACTTCACTAGTGAGTAGTGTCCCAGGTAAGGAACAGAGAGCAGACAGGGCATCTCCAGGAATCTGCTACCTTTTTCCCAGTTTGCCGAAATTCCAAGGGACCAATTTCCTTAGGCTCTGTTCTTTGTTCCTTGCTCCCCTGGGACAGTCAGCTTCCGGCTTGTATCAGTACACCTAGCAGTCTTCGCAGTGTTTTATCTGTATCTGGTCTATGGGCTTCAACATCTATTGACTTCTAGCTGGATTCAGTGACTCTCTTTATTCCATTTTTAATGAGCACTGTTTTATTATTTGGCTTTTTAACTTAAAATTATATCTTTTTCTATTTTCCTTGAATACCTTATGTTCATTTAAAATTTTTTCCACACTTTTCTATATATCTACAATGGAGATATTCACATCTTGGTTACTGATTTTGTTTATAGCCTTAGTATAATATATTTTCAAGTGGTCTAGGCAGAACAGGAGAAGCTGCTGGAACACTTTAGGAATGCTGTTAGAAGCCGTTGGAGCTGCTGGAAGCTGCCATTTCTCGGGCTGTTCTGCTGGGCGACCTTGGCATGCTGGCTTTCTCGATGAACTTTGGAGAAGTTGGGTCCTCATCTTGAGCATCACTTTCTGGCTCTGGAGCAGAAGACAGTGCCCTGCTCAGCCTCGTGAAGAAGCTTGTTGCACTGACTTTCCTGATGGGAACTTGGTTTTCCTCATCACTGGAGGAACTCGGGATCTCACTGTTGCTGAGGATGGCTGTGGTACTTTTGGGGGAGCTCTGGTGCTCACCTTGAGCACTGCTTCCCAGCTGCAGTTCAGATCCTTTAGCCTGTTAGCACAGATCCTTCATCCTGCTGGCATAGACTTCCTAGCTTCCACCTTTGGGCCTTTCCAGCACCAAAGGTGACTGTGAAGCAGGCCTGCATGAGACTTTTGTTGTGAGCTCTAGGCCTCGAGTGGTCTTGTGGGAGGCCTTGTTATGAGCTCTAGGTTGTCCAGCTCATGCAGGATATTAGGATCAATCCCTTAGCTAGAATCTTTAGTGTTGATGTGTGTGGACAGATTTCCTCCACCTCATATATCATACTTGGATGATTCATTAAAAATACCATTATTGAATGTGTCATGTATTATATTGTTTGCCTTGCAAGAACCCCAAACCACAGCACCTATGGATACCTTTGTGGTACATAAGTGAATCAAAAGATATGAGGAAATATTCTCATCTTCTGGTTCTAGATATCTCAATGTAGGTTTCTAAGAACAAGGCTATTCTTTTATATAATCAACATGTAATTTTAAAAATAAGGAAATGGACATTGATATAAGTGTTCCATTGAACTTACTCAAAGTTCATTAATTGTTTCACAAAATAATCGTAC
>PVKN010042697.1:0-10355 GCA_004027915.1 Capromys pilorides | reverse complement strand
TAATTATTTAGTGTGGAAAATTATGCATGCATTTATAATTAAATTTGCTTTTAATGTAGATAAAATGGAAAAGTTCAAGGAAGAAAGTTTTTTAAAAAAATCCTTTCACATAAATAGTAAATAACCATGACTTTCTAAGTATTTTTCCTATACTGCGTTCATGTCACCATCACCAGTTGCAAGCCAGAAGTATTCTGTTAGTTTTTTGTTTGTGCTCACTATAAAGAATATCATAAATACTTTAGATAAACTTTTATCTGATATTTAAAATTACATATTTGATAAACTATAGAACACAAAATAATTTATCCTTTTGAGATACTTCAAAAATTATAAGTTGTTGACATTTCAGAGCTATTGTTAATAGCCAGAAGCGTAGAAGTCATTAGCTGCTAACTCATTAAAAACACCATAGAAACTTTTTAGCTCACTTTGTTTGGATGGGGAGGTACCGGGGATATGAACTTAGGACCTTGTGCTTGCCAGGCAAACGCTTATTTTACTGAGCTATCTCCCTTGCTCCTCATGGGAACTTTTTAGAACATGTCTGTCTCTGAGCTATACTTCAGGGAATCTGACGTAATAGGTCTCTAGTGAGTTCCAGCATCTCATTGCTTCCCTCCTGATTCTCCCCTTCATTCCCCTTGTCTGTTGCCCACATAATTTTAATGTATCGTGAGAGGGATGAGCCATTGTTTAGCTGATCAGCAAATTCTATGTCAGCATCATCAAAAGTTAAGTTACATTTTGTTTCATATTCTCCCTATTGCATATGATCAATTTGTGAGTTGGAGATAAAGAGGGAATATGCATTGGTAGGTAGACATAGAAAATAGTACTGAAATATTTCATAGTTTAAATTGTGCCTGCTTATCATAATTTCTTGTATCACATTTAAATTAAATACAAACTACTGATTAAATAGGTTCAACTTTTAGCACTACTCTGATTTGCCACTGATTTTATAAACTGTCTTAAACTCTTTTATCATTTTAATGGAATATAACTTTTTTTAACCAGTGATTTTTATAGTATCTGTTAATAAAGTGTCTTCATTTTCTTAGGTCATTGGTTTTGGATCTGTTAAAATTGCAGCATTTATAGCTATGGTAGGAATTCTATCTATTGTGGCTCAGGTAAGTGTTGTTTCACCCCTACTTTAACAAATGTTTTTCCTTTTACTCCTTGGGAACCACAGATTCACAAGTATCCCCTCAGGCCATTAGTGGCATATCTTACACAAGTAGAGGTAAACGTCAAATCCAGGAAGCTGACAGGACATGGCTCACAGAGTTGTTTCTTCTGGTAGAATGTTGCAGTAATATTTAGGGTGAACTTCATACAAATTTCCGTAGCATTATTTGTTTTAACTTGTGCTGGGTTGGTACTTTTATTTGTTTGTAGAACAACTAAAATAATAAGAAACTTACAGATACCACAAAGTTAAACAGAAGAATGTATTATGCTATTTAATGGTGAAAAGCAAATAGAAATGATCATCAATAACTGTTCCAAGGCCAGCCTGATAGCTCAGCGGACTAAAGTGCCTTCTTAGGCAGAGTGTAGCAGCCCAGGTTGGATCCCCAGTTTGCCACGCTGGCCTTGCCCCCAGGGCATGCAGAGACTGAGACTGGGATTGAGACTGGGTATGGATGGTGCTGCGTGCCTGCATTTCCAGCACTTGGGAAGCTGTAACAGGAGAAACACTATGAATATGATCCACATAGTGGACCCTGTAGACCCTGTCCTAAATACTAAATAAATAACTTCCAACCATTGCTATCCCCAGGACCAAAGAAATGTGCTTCCGTGAGTATAGTTAGGGTTCTCTAGAGGAACAGAATCAACATCATAAAATGTTACATATATATTATGTAAGAGAGGTTTATTAGGCTTAGAGAACCAAAGGCAGGAGAGTCTACAGTAACTTTCTGCAGAATCAAAATTGGGAGAATCCATAGTGGCCCTATGCAAGCTGGAGAACTGGAGCATCCCGTAGCTGCTTGGCCCACAGATGGAATCATGCAACGCCAGCCCAAGGTTGGAGCTCATTGGAGAGTCACTGGTGTAAGACTACTTTAGAAGGCTAAAGAAACTGGAGGCCAGTGACAGCAAAGGACACACTCTCTGAAGAAGACTGGAGTGCTTCAATACAGGCACAGATTCTTTCTCCTGCCCTTTTTTTATGCCAACCAGGTTATAAATCGTTTGGTTGGTGTCATCCAATTGAGTGTGTCTTCCTCTCTCAGTTTGTTGGCCTATAGGTCAGATGCCAGAACTATATTTTACTGATCTGCTAGGTGTTTCTTATTCAAGTCAAGTTGATATGTCACAATTAATGGTTACGATGAGTTAACTTAGAATATATACAATGAGTGAAGGGTATTAAATGTTCCACATTTGTTAGAAATACAGAATCACCACAGCAGGGATATGACCTTCACATTAATGTGGTGCTGTGAAGAAGTATATCTACTATGTCTTGTGGGACTCCTACAGGCTATTGCCTTGATATGGCCAGGCCAAGCAGAATGCTGTTCTGTGATCCTGCCCAGAAGAAATGGATATGTTGTGAATGTTTCTTCAAAACTCTAGACTTGACAGGCTCATGGAATAGAGGGAGGCCTTTTTGTTTCTGTTTTAATTAAATTAGCGCATGTAAAGTATGTTAAACTTTCACGATTTCTGTTTGTGTGTTATGTTAATTCTAGTTGATTAGCTACTGGCATTTTTTATTGTACTCATTTTTACACTATCTCCACTTCCTATATTTAGCAGAGTATGTATTTGTTAAAATCAAGCTTTACACAAGTTCCACCATGGTAAAACTTCTAACGTCTAGCCAGATCCCATATCAGTGTTCAGCATGACTTTACTTTGTATTTTTTCAAAAAGCCTGCTAAAACTGTGGTAATATTTTGGGGGGTGCTTGCAGAGCCCCAGGCAGACAGATTTCCAGGAAAGGATGTGAAAGGGCCCAAGCCCCAGGTTGGCCTGTGAGCCACTGAAACTTCACCTCTCAAAAGATACCTCAGTACTATGAGCCTTTGATGTCATAGCAGCATTCTCTTAGAGGTACCTGGTTATCCATGAGAAGAATTCACTCGGTGTTTTAAGTCTGTATTCACGTGGTTTCTTAGGTGTTTCTTTTTTTTTGCAGACACTCTTTCTTAGCATCTTGATGAGATCACTGGGGAATAAAAATACTGTTCTCCTGGGCTTGGGCTTCCAGATACTGCAGTTGGCTTGGTATGGTTTTGGATCTCAAGCCTGGTAAGCCTTACCCATAGATTCTTATAACTAACAGATGGGTGTGTGTTAGAGGAGCTCTTGCTAATTGAGTGTGATGAGAAGGAGCAAGTTTGATGTATTCAGCATTTTAAAAACCTTAAATTGAGCAATGGTGGGTAGAACTGGATAATTTGAGACAATTTGTAGATTGCTCTCGCCTCCGTCTTTTTCTGAATCATTGCTTAATTCAATATATCTAGCCCACCAATGAAGTTCTGTAGATGTTTTTTAAACGCATTTGCCATTGTTTGGAGATATCATAAAGTTCAAAGAAAGACAAGGAAACAGGATTATGGCAAGCTTTGCTGTCATAATTCAGTGATCTTAGGCAATAAAATAACCTTTATAAAATATAGTTTCAAGTTTGAGAAGATCTCTTTGAATGGCATGTATAGCCTGAAGGGAGTTACTACTAGCACATTAGATTCCCATTAAGAAGGAAGGTGAAAATAGACTCCCTGGAATAAAAAGAAAGAAACGTTCCTTGTTGTGTGGCAAATTTCCCTAGTGCCTAGTTACCAGACACCAGCGTGCACATCTCTGTTTTAGACACAAGAGCTGCTTGTCCCTTTGTGTTCATAAATGGAGTGTGTAATTTAGAGAAACTGCAAGTGCTGTAGTGGTTAGAGATTAGTTAGGGAATAAACACATGAAATTCCGAATTTCTTTTATTCTATGTGATGTGTTACTTAAACTTAACGTGGGTGATTCTTCTTGTTCCTTTTTGATTTTTGACCTGTGAGCTTAGGTTCATTACTGATCAAGTTAATATTCTTGCAGGGCTAGAAAGACTTTGTCATCCTGAAGGGTTTGTCTTTTCAGTAAGGACCATCTCCAGGAAAATCTGGCCCTGCTGGTTACAGCACAACTGGGGCCTCATATTACCCCATACTTCCTCCTGAATCATACATAGGCCTCTTCCATGGAGAGCAGGACCCAGGACTGAGGGAAAGGGCCCCTCCAACTCAGTTGGTGGTACATTGCCCTGGGGGGGAGCTGGCAGGCTGCATAGCCCAAGAGCAGCGTGAAGGTGAGACTTTGAGCAGCACAAAGAGTAGTAATGCTTTATTTATGCAAAGAAGATATCCCTTGCAGAACTTCACTGAACTGCAGATGGTAATAGAGCAGAGAGAACAAAAGGTTTTGAGAGAAGTAAAATAAATGAAATTTTCCTGGATCTTATATTTCCATTATAGCCTGTGAAGAGATTAATATTAACAGTGTGATTGTAACCCTTCAAAATAAAAAATAAGAGCGAATAATAGCCAGTGTGGTGGTATATGCCTGTAATCCCAGTAGGCAAGGGCAGGAGAATTTCAAGTTTGAGGTCATCTTGAGATATATAGTGAGTTCAAGATCAGCTTAAAGTGTATAGTGAGACGTTGGCTCAAAAAGAGAAAAAAAGGGTGTGGGTAGGTGATAAAAAAAACTGAACATTAGAAAACGAGGCATTTGTGCATTTGCCGGTGCATTCTGAACCCTGAGCTCTTGAGGCCTGACCAAAGTCTGTGCTGTTGTTGCAGGATGATGTGGGCAGCAGGGATTGTGGCTGCCATGTCCAGCATCACATTCCCAGCAGTCAGTGCCCTCGTCTCTCGGAATGCAGAGTCAGATCAACAAGGTGAGACTGGGGCCCTTGCTGTTTCCTCCTTCAGCTGAGACCTCTCTGCCAGAAGCCTGAATCTCTAATCTTTTCACATCAACAGCAGGAGGTGACAGCCTGTCTGTGATCCCTGTTCCAGGAGCATATCTTTTTGCTCTGCAGATACAAAAGTCCTGTTTTCCTGTCTGCCTTCATCTTACCTCATCTTAGAAAAAAGAAGAACCAGCAATTTATATTACTAAGTTAGAAAGTAGCTGTTCTTCTTTTTCTGCTTTGACTCCTTTTGTCTGTTAGCATGAGAATTAACCTGACTATTCTCAATTAAATAGGTGTCTATTAAATGCTAGTGAGCAAGGAGTTAATCACTAAAATTGCTTCAATTTGAAGTAATTCAAAGTCTGTTAACTTGATGTAGAAAATGGTTGTTGGGAGTATAATGAAAGTTTGTGGTTTTTAGTAATTGGACAGTGAGAGGTGAAATAAATGATGGCTGCTACATGAAGAGTAGATCATTGGTTACGCACTCTTTCTGTGCCTTGTTCGCTGGTAGGCAGTTCTGCCAGAATTAGTCCCTTTCCTCTTCTTAAAAAATTTATTTTTTTATTTTTTATTTTAATAAGAAATTACAATGTGCTAGTTTCAAGACACATTAGTAGTATATTCCCAATCATTGATACAATGCATATTGTTGTCCTCATTGTAGTTATACAGAGCACAGGGTGTAGACTTGATAAATTTTCTCATGGTTATTAGTGCAATAGATTTCTTCTCTGTGATCTAAGAGAAGGTGGTTATATACAGTCAAATGTTCCATAATTGCAGTGGGTTACTGGTGAAACCGGCAATGTTGGAAGCTGTTCATTAGAGCCTTTTACAGCTCAGCATACTAAACTACCTTTACGTTTTATGTGTCATGTTTAAACTTTTCTGCTGGGTGGTTAAGGTCAAGTTAAAGCAGGACCTGTATAACAAAACTTATAGTTTTTGTATCTCCCAAGGTCAATCAAATCCCCTCAGGATTTAATTTGGAACCATGTACAGTGCTTTGTAGAACTGTTGTCAGTGTCAGCCATCTGGATGAGTCATGGCCATTGCTTGACCAGTTTGCTCTCTGTGAAAGCCCGAGAGAATGTTTTCTCTCTAGGTGACTCTCCTTAGGCACCCTATATACCTTCAGTCCCTTTCCTCTCTGGTCCCTTAATCTCCTTGAACAGAAAATTTGGGAAACCACTGAATTATAGGATATTACAGCACAGGTTCTATTCTGTCCTGAGTCCTCACTGACTTTGAAGGGCTAGGGCCAAAATATTGGCTATCCTTGTAGCCTTTCTTTTTCTCTAATTTTTGGTCTGTAAACTTACATTCTTAGCCCTCCAGAAGAAAAGCTTAGTGATACTGTTACTCTAAAACAGAGGTGCTTGATCCTCATACATTTTCTGAGGACTCGCTTTACTATAGTTAAGAAATAGGGAATTGTAAAGGACCTATTTTTTAAATGTTTAAACTCTTAAAATCTTCATTGAAAAACATAACTTTTTGTTGTATTTATGCTTACTGGTCAGAAATTAAACATCTTTTTTATATCCATTTTTAAATAGTGTCACTTGAAGACCACAGGTTCCATGTGTCACTCCCATATACACTAACTGAGCACAAAGAAGATACCCCTATGTGTGAAGTATAGTGTCTCAAGATAGCTTGGATACTGTTCTGTTATTCAGTGCCTGGACTGTTGTTGGCTTTTTTATTTTTATGCTTTTACATAACAACTTATGCATGAACATACAAATATGTGTGATATATTTAAGTCAGCATAGAATGTGTTATGTTAGGCTAATATGCACTTAACCATTTTTGACTTAAAGACATACTCATTTTTTATATGGTTCAGGCTAATTTGCATCAACCGTATTAGGAAGCAAAGGTATCCAGAAATGAGCACTCATCTTTTCCGTGTAGGTCTGTGCTATGATATAGAACACTGGCAGCTGAGAGGACAGCATCTGCCAGGGGATAGGGCAGTGGCTCTACTGATGTGACCAGGGCCTTCAGAGGTGAAGGGCAGATTTTATTTTAAATATACTATTAAATGAGCAGAGCAAGGAAATTCCCAATTAACTCAACAGTGGAAATTGCCAGAATTAGAAAACATTAGCTTTGTAATTCATAACTGCCCAGTAAGCAGATGTGATGAAGGGAATTCAAACCCCAAAGATTTCAGAAACTTAAAAATCACTGTCTTTTTGTAGACCTTTTATAGAGAGGAAGGACAGCATTAAAAGGGCATCATAACTCAAAGAAAATGTTTGTGTAATGAGTGGAACTCTGATGGTGAAGTCTTTCTGATCCTCTTTCTGCATTGTGCTTTCTACTCATAGACATAAGTCTTCTGAGCATTCCAGGAAAATCAGTATGTCATAGCTCATCAGAGTATCTTGACACTCCATATCTTGAGATGCTTTTCTGAGAAGACTGACTCCTTTGTTTGTTCTGATGTAGGTGTTGCCCAAGGCATCATAACTGGAATAAGAGGACTATGCAATGGCCTGGGGCCAGCACTCTATGGCTTCATATTCTACATGTTTCATGTTGAACTGACTGAGTTGGGCCCAGAATTGAATTCCGGCAGTGATGCCCTACAGGTAAATAGGTGATGTCTAGTTTTGTAACAGTGGTTAATTCCAAATATAGCAATTCTTATGACTTTAACTTTACAGAGCATTCTTAATTACGTATTACTGTTGTATTTTACAGCAGTAAGCTCTGTGTTTATGTTTCCTTGGGATCAAGCAGGGTTTATTTCAGCAATTTAATATCTTAGAAAAGCTTTGTCTTAATTCCAGGCTCGGTTTTTACCTTCATAGTCAATATGATCAGGATGTTATTACTGGCTAATAACCTCAGATTAAATAACATAGGAAATGATCTAAAAACCCAGCTACAAATTGAGCTATGATACTTATTCTATTCCTTTTTTAAAAAAATACAAAATTAGAATTAATTTCATTACACAGAAATACATAATCATAGGTCATAGAATGAGATTATAGGTAAACAGTTTATAGGCTTTCAGGTTGGGATAACCTATTTAGAAACAGTACCCTCAAAAAGCACTGATTAGTTGCCATTTTATATTCCAAAGACCAAGCTCTGTTAGCCTCACCATGTAATGAAATGTTCTAATCTGCTTTTGACAAAATGATTCACTTTTAGGTGATATATTTCTTTGGGTTGAAGACTAACCAAATTCTCATCCTATTTTCCACATCCATCAGGAAGCTGTCATCCCAGGCCCACCATTTTTATTTGGAGCATGTATAGTTCTTATATCTTTTCTGGTTGCCTTATTCATTCCTGAATACCGTAAAGCCAGTGGAGCTCAGAAACATAGCAACAGCATCAGTGATAGCCTGACTAATAGCCCAGAACGAGTCAGTGATGAGGATATTGAACCACTGCTTCAGGACAACAGCATCTGGGAGCTTTCCTCCTTTGAGGAGCCTGGGAGTCAGAGCACTGAGCTATAGCTTGAAGAAAAGTTCTGCAGATGTCAACTCTCAGAGCCTTCAGGGGAGCCACACCACATGGAAACTTCATGGTGCTGGAGGTGTGAAACTAGCAGCACCCTTTGGGCCAGGTTGATACGTAATTTCTTCATCCTTCCACATCCCCTGCCCCACCTCTCCCTCTTCCTGTTCTTTTCTGTTCTTTTTCTGTTTGTACATTAGGACTCGGTAAGGTTTGAAATACTTCTCCATAAATAGTGTACAAGTCTCAAGATTATCTGGAATCCAAACTTCGAAACTCAAGTAGAAAAGGTCATATCCTTCAGAAAATAATGGCTTTCTGGTGGGCAATCTGGAACATGCCTGGAATCCCAGCACTGAAGAGTCTGAGTCAAGAGGAGCACGCGTTCAATGCTGACCTGGACTACAGAACAAGTTCAAGGCCATTCTGGACTGCACAGTGGGACCTGGTCTCAGAAGAGAAAAAGGCTTTCCTTTAATAACTGGAGCAAAATAAACAGCAGTCGTTCTACACCTTTTTCACTAGACAGTGAGGGATTGTGGTGGAAGTGCCATCTTGGGCAAGATTTCAGGTAAATATTTCCTTCCTTCCCTCGTAGTCCTCCAGATGATGCCCTCTTAGCCCACAGGTATTGATGAGTGGCCACTCTTAAAGAGTTCACACTCGGTATCAGGGATCCATTACCTTTATCCAAAGGGCAAACACAAAAACTACAGTTTTACTCTCCCTTTGTTTTTTTCTACTTCCTATGCTTGTCTAGAATAAATGATATTGATTAGTGATCACTTTTAGCAAATGAAGGAAATCTTTCTTACAAATTCAAATCATGTTGAAGTAGGACAGCAGATTAGTGAACTTCATGCCCTGGTCAGCTCTGTAGTGATTTTACAGAGCAGAACAAAACCTCATCTAGCTAGGTGTGGTGTGCACACCTGTAATACCAGCTACTTGGGAGGCTGAGGCAGGAGTATTGTAAGTTCATAACCAGCCTAGACAACATAATAAGAACCCCTGTCTGAAAAAAAAAAGAAAAAGAAAAACTTGTAGTGGAGGACTAAACTTCTGAGAAAGTTCTTAATAATTTGACCATTCCTAAGAGGCTGAGCATTCGTTACTGGATGCCAGTGCGGTTTATATTCAGTCCCTTCCTGATATATTGTTACTGTTTGTTCATTCCCACATGCCCATGTCCTCCTCCTCAGCTTTTCTCATCCATCACGCACCTGCCTTAACTGCTATGTAGTATGCATTTGTTTTGAATTAATCTTTATTTGAATCTCTTTATCAGACTTCTGAATCTCCTGGGATACGCACATTAAATTCCTTTAGAAGTATGAGGGTTAGTGAAGTCCAGTTTCACAATAAGTGTCTTGCTAATTTTTTGAGATGTTTTATGGACAAAGACAACTTTACAGATTTATATGTATTTTGCTGCACAGTAAATGGACCATTAACTCGGGCCTTTCTTTAACAAAGCACTCCTTTGAAAGTTTTATAGGTATGAAATATATGTAGATATTTGTAAGGGTTTTAATTTTTTTGTGGAGGTGCTGTGTAAATCTTGTATTTATAAATGTAATGAAGGTATTGACAGAAAAAATATATACAACTTTTATAAAGGATTATGTACTGACAATACATTTAAAAGAAAATATATTTTGAAACCTGTTTAGTCATGAACAGAGATAACATATCTTTTTACTATGCTGTTGGTTTTTAGGTTAAGCTTCCTAATGCATAATAAATTTGCAATGGATATATTTCTGTGTTTTGTGAATTTCTTTTTACAACAAATTATGATTGCCCTTTTGGGTTCTCTCTGGGTAACTTTCAACTAAGTTGAGTGTTAATCCTTCAGCTATTGTAAAAGGTGTATATATTTTTAGGGGAGAAAAAACTTCAAAAGTTAATTTAAAAATCTCCCATCAAAAAC
>PVKN010042696.1:0-10357 GCA_004027915.1 Capromys pilorides | reverse complement strand
CACACCTAGAGTCAAATAAGAAAATGAAAATGCAAACCAGTCTGGGAGAAAATATCCACAATTCATATGTCTCACAAGGGATTTGTTTCTAGAATTTCAAAATTGAAAAGAATGGAAGTTAGCAGAGGCTATTGAGGGATCTGGGGAGATATTAGCCAGAGGATATAAAGTTCTAGTTAGGAGAAATAAGTTCAAGAGATTTATCATAAACATGAATATAGTTAACAGTGTACTGTGTTCTTGAGAAAACATAAAAGAATGTATATAAATTGTTCTCACTATGAAAAGATAGCCATGTGAGGTAATACATATTTTAATTAGCTACACTTAATCTTTTCAAAATATGTATATACTTTTAAAAATATATTGTTTACAGTAGAAATCAGTGTGCAAATTCCTCAAAAAATTAGGATTAGAGGCCTCATTTGACACGGTCCTTCCACTTCTTGATATCTTCCCAAAAGAATTAAAGCATCATATCACAGCAATGTACGTTCACCCATGTTTCTAGCAGCGCAATTTGTCAGAGCTATATCTTGGAAACAACCCAAATGCCCATCAACTGAGGAATGGATAAAGAAGAGATGTTGTCTTTATACAATGGAGTATATGTGCAGCATGGATGGTCAGGGTATGTTACTTCCATTGTAGTAAATGCAACACAGTGCGTATGTTTATTAAATTCTGAGTCTTTTCTGTGCTATCACTGCCTTCTCATTCTTTATTATAGTGAGCATTAATAAGTAATTATGGGGCCAGCAAGATAGCTCAGTGGATTAAAACATCTGCTTAGGCAAGCTTAGGCTAGTGCAAGACCACGGTTCAATCCCCGTCACCACATGCTGTGTCAGCCCTGCACCTAGGGCAGGCCAAGTGGGCCAGGGTCTGGGTGTAGTGGTGCATGCCTACAATCCCAGCACTGGGGAGGCTGAAAGCAAGAGGAGTACCATGATTCTGAGCTGCATAGTGAGACTCTGCAACAACCAAATGTATTTTTTTAAAAAGCAATCACTATGTTCCCAGTCCTATTGAACTAAGTATTTTACATGAATTTTCTCATTTAATTCCCATAACTACTCATGAGTTAAGTAATACGATATTCCCATCTCACAGATAAAGAAGTTACGCATAGAGAGTTTAAGCAATTTGCCCAAGGTCACACAACTGGTAAATGCTGGAGCTGGAGCCTGAACCTAGGTAAAGAAAACTTGAAGCCTTTCCTGAGGTATCTATCCATAGAGTATTGTATAACCAATGATTAAATATTAAAGCAGAATAATAATCTATGTAAGCTATAAAAAATTATGGTATAATGAAGGAAGATATTACCTACCATTCAGTAAAAGGCACACACACTTGGCTGTTAAGAGATTCTCTAAACGGCCTTCATAGAATTGATCTCTGTTGGAATTCAATAACATCTGTGTTCTAGACTAAAATCAGCTAGTATAAAAAAAGATAAAGATGTTCCCAGCTCTCTGGATCTGGCAGCCCCTCTGCAGAGACTAGATCCTTTGGTTGCAGAGAGTTCCACACTCCATGGGGGATACTGCTCAGCAGGCCATTTGCCAGCACTGAAAGCCTTCCTGCACTGAGAAATGATGGCCACAACAAAGTAAAGCTGCCTCACCCAAGTACCCCACCAAGCCTTGGGAGCTGCAGCGTCTAAGTGACAAACAGGAGTCTGTGCTAGTGCTCAGTGGATTGGTGGACAAGGCAAGACCATGAGCCAATCAGCGATGGCATTAGTGGTGGCATCAGGAAAACTTGAGTGGCTAAGATGAGGGGCTAACTTTATTTGCTACCTAGCTCTACAGCTCTGAGTCATTCTGGGGAAATTTCAGGGATGTAATGACATCAGGAGCCCTGTTCACTGTAGAGGGCTCACTGTCAAAGGTATTTTTATTGTTTTATTTCCCCAGCAAGTTTTACCATACCTTTACCTGATCTTGTTCCTGGCCAATGTGGGCCAAGCAAATTAATAATTTTCTCTATGGGGTACTAAGGATTGAACCCTGAATCTTCACACAAGACTACATACCCACTCCAAAAAAAAAAAAAAAAAAATTGAGACAGGATCTTGCTAAGAAGTCCTTACATTGCCCAGGCTTGCAATCATCCTGCCTCATCCTCCTAGAGTGACACCAAACCCAGCTAATCAATATTTAATGAAAGGTAAATTTCACATCCCAAACTACTTACTTCATACAACTATGAGGATTCACCCAGTGCTTGCTGTTGGCCCCAGGAATAAGCTCATGAATTGTCTTTAATCAGGAAAGTACTTTCTATAGACATGGTAAAGCAGCATTTAAAAGTGGAGACTTTGCCACCAGCAATGGCTGTAGCTCTTAACTACAGCTTCCAGCAGGGGTATAGTTCAGGTTCCTTATCACTCCTTGATGGAGCTATTCTAAGAACTTTCAGTCACTCTATACATTTGCCACCCGTTTTTTTCCTTTTAAAACTTTTCAATTATCTAAAATATATTTGTAATTTTGAAGTCAGAACAGTGCAAAAAGTTATGTTCACACAAGTTTCACCCCAATTTCTGTCTCTTTCACCCTGCTTCCTTCCTCACCCCCCCCCCTCTCTCTCTCTCTCTCTCTCTCTCTCTCTATATATATATATATATATATATATATATTTATATATTTAATTAGCTTTTCATATGTTCTTCAGTGATAGACTTTTTGGCAAACACAAGTAGAAATATGTGTCTATATGTGTTTATTAGTATTTGTTCCTTTTAAAAATATAAGACAGTATCCTAAATGCACTACTTCTCATCTTCCCTAATGATGCACCTTAGAGATGCATTTATAGGTATACACCGTCCTCTTCTTCTCCGCCAGTTTTCTGTATTGAACATATAGATTATTTTACATCTTTCCATAGATTCTTAATTTAAAAAATTAGGGGGCTGGGGAGATAGCTCAGTAAAATAAGTACTTCCCTGGAAAGTGCAAGGCTCTGATTTCACTTCCCAGTTCTGAAAAAAAAAATTAAAATTAAAATGGTACCAGTTTCACTTATTTGTTTCTTCATTTTGTGGTACTGGGGATCCACCATAAGGCCTTCACATTGAGCTACATCCCCAGCCCTTTAGTTATTTTTATCTTGAGATAGGATCTTGCTAAATCTCTAAGCTTCCCAGGCTGGGCTCAAACTTGACATCCTCTTGCCTCCATTTCCCAGAGTGCTGAGATTACAGATGCATACCACCTCTCTCCGCATAAGCACAGGATTTAAAAATCCATCATGATCTACCTTTCCGCCCTTTCTCCCTCCCCTCACTACTTACCTTGCATCCTGTGTGGCAATCATAGGCGACCAGGCACTTTCCACTCCTCAAATTTACCCAGCACATGGGCTGTGGAATTGCTACAACAATATTCTTCCCTCCTGCCCTTTCGCCTCCACCTCTGCCCTCCATGTTGGTCAAAATTATTCCTCAATCCCTAGGGGAAGAAAAGCAATCTCCTCCAGGCTGATTACTGGCCTTACCTTCTTCTAAGTTAAATGAATCATCTCCACCCTTGTAGTCCTAAAACATTGCGCTAATATGTTTAGAGCTCATTTTTGCAGCTTACATCATGCAGCATCTTCTTTCTGGTTGTTATTCATGTACATTTCTCCTTCCCTGCCCCACACAAGTAGATGATGGGAAAACAATTCCTGTCCTGGGATTTTAAATGGTTAAGTGATCAATACATATTCCTTGAATTGTTTGTTTTCATTCAATATCTGTAAAAATAAAGCACACATAATAATCAGGGCCAATATTACTCATGGCTTTGAAAAACAAAGGCTTTGTTTTACTCTTTTTGGTGACAAGTGAGGGCCCAACACAGTTCCTGAAGAAATAAGAATTCTCTAAACAATCGAAGGTTGATATTTTGTTTTTACAACATATTTATATCATTTTTAAACTACCACAATTTGATGTATCAACCTTCCTCTTAATAGTTTTTTGTCAACTACACTTATTTCGAATTCAGTTATTTAGGTTCTATCTGGCATGATGGCCAAGCACTTACAGAGTTCAAATGGTTTATTGCTAACCTAAGACTAACCTTTAAATTTAAGTGTGTGGTATAATTCATCAAGACACGTACCTTGAATTGTACACATTTTTGGTACAGTAACTATTCCTGAATAAAGTTAAAAATAAATCTAAGGACATGAATTTCACTGCCCATTGAAAGTGACTTCACAGTTTCAAACTATTTGTGGGATCTCTATAACAGATGGACAGATATGAGGTTGGTAATACATTAAGAAAACTTTAGAAATTCTTCTCTATGTTATGAGAAAAAAGTTTATTAATCATCATAATAAAGAGTTATCATGAGCCTTTTATAGGAAAATTTGTCATAATTTAGACCAGTGCTGATGAGTATATGGCACATGTACCACAGCAGGCATGCAGAGCCCTCTCTGTTGTCATTGGAGCCAAATTGCCCCAGCAGATGAGCACTGGATATTCAAGTTTAATTGTAGCGTTGGCATTTTGCAATAAATAAGTGGGTCTTGTTGCAGTGAGGGTATCAGTCTGTAAAAGATGGACCATCACTCATTTAGACAATTCCTCATAAAGTTTCTAATTCTAGACACAAAGATCTTTCCAGACTTTTTGGGGGACCTACCAGATATCACATTCGCATTGACAGAATTCTTTTTTTTTTTTTTTTTTTTTTTTTTGAGAACTGGAGATTGCGTGGGCTGGGGAGCTAGCTCAGGGGCACAAGTGCCTGCCTGGCAAGTGCAAGGTCCTGATTTCGATCCCCGGTTCCTAAAAAAAAAAGAAAAAGAACTGGAGATTGAACTCAGGCCCTTGCACTTGCCAGGCAAGTGCTTATTCTACTGAGCTATCTCCCCAGCCCCTTAGAATTCTACTACGTTCTGATTGTCATGAAGATTTTTGGTGGCCTAACAAATACTAGTTTGAGTGGGCTATGTGTACACAGTGGTTCACATGTATAACACAGAGTCTATACCAAGAAAGGCTAATAATCTCATTAAATACATGAAACTTCTCAAAGGAAGAATTAGCAAATTATCTGTAGCCATTTTTAATCTACCGCATAAGCGGTGCAAGTTGGTGACTACAGGAATAAAGAGTTCAGGCCTAGGCAAGATATTGAACTTCCATTTGTGGCATTATTCCCACCACTTAGTGAATATTTACTGAATTAACTAATAGACATTAGAGGTGTCATGGAGAAAAAAATGAACAGCTGGGTTTTGTGGAAAACTGTATGTGGGAGGCAAGGAGAGGAGGAAAAACCAATGTATGACTTCATGGGCTGAGGGTGCTTTGATGTCAATACTTATGCCAATTTCAGAGAAGGAATAGTATCTTTTTTTTATTATAAAATAACCTTCAAAAGCCACTGATACTGCTTCTGGAAATTGTCAATTAAATTTGTTAGGTCATGTCTTAGAGGCATGGAACATAGGTGAACATTTGGAAATCAGAATTCCAAATAATGGTTTAAAATCAAGCAAAGGATTTCCCCCGTAGGAGAGGTTGTAGCAGGACTGACTTTAAACAGTCTCTGAGCAGCCCTGTTAATGAACATCATTACAGGAACGTTTTTGTTGACCTTATTGGGGTTGTTCTCCCATTAACGTTAGTAGGTACTCCATAGAGATCAGTAATAAAGATACTTCAATTCTGAGAAAGAACCATTTTAGTACCAGAATTTCAGAGACAACCCCAGTTGTCTGTTAAGTTTGTGATCAGATGAAATGCAGTCAGTGCATATTCCATCCTGTATTTAAAGCTTACATTTTCTAAAAGCATTGATCGGGTTGTCTGTAAACCAGACTAAGCTTAAAGTTTCTGTGAATCAGGGCTGCACTGGCAGAGGTTTTGGGAGGGCCTCTCCTGGTCTTGCACTTAAATCTCTCCCTGCTTTCTTGTACCACAAGTCTTAAAGTGCTTCCTAACTCTGGGACCATGAGAACCAAGAGGCTCTGCGGAGACTGTGACCTAGCTCTGAACAGGTCTCAAGTGAAGGCCAGGGAGTGGTTTGCACATCACACAGCTCTCTCTCCTCTGAGGTGCCCTGTGGCACCTCCATGGCATTCCCTGTTCCTGCCACAAGACAGCAAGGCTTCCATCAAGCAGTGGATCAAGGCCTCCTATGTAGTAGAACACAGGGTGCATTAGTTCCTGAGAAATAAGCCTGGCCCACAGCCTAATTATTAACATTGGAAAGTCGGCTGCTCAGCAACTGCAGGAATAGCTTGTATGACATTTAAAAATATGGATTTTTCTCCTCCTACTTACTGGCCAGGCCTATTGCATATTCGTTTCGGGATACACTGTCAGTGCAATTGGCAAAGGGTGACTATTGATCATGGCAAGGACAAGGCACATTCTTCCAGGGACAATGCATTAAATCCATATTGGAAAATAAGTAAAAGAAATATGTACTTAACTGTTACTATTGGGCACTAATGATAATATTAATTGTGTTTATTTAAGCATTTAGGTATTATGGACTAGAGAAAGCAAGCTATCATTACCATTCCATCATTGTAGAGAGTAGTTCTGTCCACAGGACATGTGACATTCTGTTTCGATAAGGCAAGCAGACATATTAGAACAATGTCTCACGCTTTCAATCAATAGGTCAGAGAGATTCATAAATACAGTGAATTCACATAGACGTCAGACTCTCTAGCCTCTGAAAAGGCCTTTTGGTATTGCAAGTATTTGCTGATATGCATTTCTTAAGAGTATGTTAGGATGGGCATATTATCAAATGCTGGAGATAGTGGGTTACTTTTCAGGAAAAAAAATTTCTCCCACCCTGTCCCATAAATGAACTGAAACTGCATGCCTCTCTGAAGAGAGGTGGAGGGGTAGCTTGACGTTAGATCCCACATTTTCCTGAAGACCCTGACAGAGTCTCAGATAGTCCGGCTTGAGATTGGTGAGCACTGTCCTGTTGCTCTGTTTTCAAGGAAGACCAAGAACCAAAGCAAATGCTGCGCACTCAGCAGCACATAGGAGGGAAGCTTCTGTCTCAGAGATGTGGTTAGACTCCATCATCTTATGCCATCATATCCCTGCTCATCAAAGACAGGTACTGGCTTCCTCTATGGATCACTGAGTTGAGGCTTGTTTCGTTTTGTTGAGACAAAGCCTCTCTATGTGGTTCAGTATGATCTTGGGATCACTGCATAATCCAGGCTGGCTTCAAATTCATGGTGAACATTCGGGCTCACCCTCCCCAGTGCTGGGATCATAGGTGTGCACTACCATGCCCGGCATGAGACTAGTTTTGTAATTTAGTTACAAGAAAGGAAGTATACATGGTCAAAGGTTTCAGTTCATTATTCTATGTCTCAGTCATTTCACATGAAAAACTAAAAAAGAACTAAAACATCATGGATAAGATAGTGGCTGTAAAAACAAATGTAACAAACACAAATACTTAAAAAGCACTTTTTGGTGACAATAAAAATAATATTTTAGATGTGTAGAGTACTTTATACTATGTGATGCTTTGCAAATCATATTGCATACATTATACAGAACATATATATCTCAAAATGAAGCTACAAAGCATACAGGCACCTTATAAATGTTAGTAACTAATACTGAGAGCAAATCAGCTCAAAAATTAACTTCACGAATGACATTATTTTAAATGAATAGAAGATTATTCTTTTACTAATTTCACACTGGCATCAATACACCAGAAAGATAGACAGTTTGACCTCAACTTTAAAGTTGTCTTCATTGTTAATTTGCATAAAAACCTTAACATTATCTAAACATAAGGTTTCACATTGATTGATCTCACTAATTCAACTGTTTTATCTGAGGGCCTCTCCTGAATTGATAAATCTAAATTGCACATTTTCTAAACTGTGATGCTCAGAAGAAATTGTGAAGGTGGCCCAGATGATGGTTGGATCTTTTGTACCCATCTAGCACCATCTACTGTAACTTTTAAGACTGGATTTAGCATTCTTTTCTCAACATAGTAATGTATACATTACCTTACACTGTGTCCTGCCATTACTCAGCCCATCAAAGGTATACATTCACAGCTAAACAAGAAGTCAAGCAATTTTGGTGGCAAAATATAGGAGAAAGGAATTTAAATTTATGGCATCATTCATCTTTGTGATCCAGGATTAGGTTTCTCAGATCACCTAGCTCATCTTGAAATCTGCTGTTGCATAAGCTATATTTTTGCTAGAAACCTTTCTAAATGGAATGGGTAGTCACATAGAAAAAACTGTGAAACCTTCGCAATTGCTTTGTCCTGGAAGAATGTATGTTCACATGATTCACACAACTTATTCATTTGTCATTTTTCTGCCTCCCTAGTAGTAATAGGACATAAAAAGAATGAAATCAATATTCTTTTCTACTTGCCTAGCACAAATGGATACTTACTTGGAGTCAATAGTACTTCTTCAGGGTTTTACATAATGTTCAAAAATACCTGTACTCTAGATAAGGAGAAGCCAGAGGATGGAATGATGGAAGAAATCTATGGTTAGCTGTAGTCATTACCAAAGTCCTAGATTTTGTTTGAGGATGTGGTTTGGAGGTGTTTATTGCATTATTCCAACTAACCAAATAAACAACGAAAACTTAATTAAAATAGTCCATGAAAGGACCAATGCAAGTCCATTGTGGACCAACGTTTTGGTCCTATAGTTTGATACTGAGAGAGAAAGAGAGAGAGAGAGAGAGAGAGAGAGAGAGAGAGAGAGAGAGAGAGAGAGAGAATACTACTTTGATTTGAAAATTGAAGACTCTCTGTCTAGGGAGGTTTTGTAAAATGAAGTAATAACTCAGTTCAGATGTTTAAGGCCAGTTAGGGGTAATCTACCTAGTTTCCTTTCTGCAGAAACTCACCTTGTCATAGTCTCTCTGCAGGCCACTCTACTTTGATAAAGGTGTAGCTGCAATGCTAATTGTCTAGAACTGCCATTCTCCTCTCATGAGAAGATAGGATATGTATCAACAGACAGATGCAAGACGATTCTTAGTAACCTTGTTCACTATAGCCACACACTAAAAGCAACCTACGTACCCAGCAACAACAGAGTGGATCACTGTGGTACATTCACACAACAGAATACACTGTAGCAATGAAAAGAAAGAAGCTGCAGTTTCTACAACATGGAAAAAAGTCACAAAAACAGCATCACTGTAAACAGTCATCAGTGACTGGTCAGACTCAAGGCATCCACTAGTGCCATCACTGATTAGCTATTTGTATGCATAAGGACATTCATAAGATAGCCATTTTGGAATCACCCAAATACCCACCTTGTGAGTGTGTGTATGTTTTTTGCCCATGTGTTATGACTTATACTTGGAGATCTTTAGCCAATAAGCATCTACATTTTGTTTGACATTGCAGAACTTTTGGAAAATAACTGAAATGCCATCTGATTTTCAAGGAGGGCTTATAGCAATGCAAACGTTGACTTAGGTAGTTCTTAAAGGTAAGCAAGGAAAAGAAATAAACTAGAGAAGATACTTGGGAAGCTTCTCTGCATTCATTCAAACACACAGAAAGTATCTTTGTATGAAAACCTCTCTTACATCATCTGCTGAACTCATATCAGAGCTAACTGTTCCATCATGAAGGAGTTGCTTGATATTAATGGTTATTATGCAGGATCATTAGTACAGATATGGGATTACAAACAAGTTAGTTTTACATGTGGACTCTAAAATACGTTCTATCTATGCAGTATTAAATGCAAAATATAGTTAATAGCTAACAAATGCTTGAAACTCAAAGCAATTCCAGAAAAGCCAGAATGAAATGAGTCCATGTAACATTCGTTAAGCAAATGGCCTCAAAACTTTGAGATGCTTCCCAAACATTTGTAAACTGCTGGCTTTCACTTGTTCCAATTTTGTTGTTCAAAAAATTATAAAGAAAATGCAATAGAAGTTATCAGAAGAACATACAATGGCATAGTGTGTAAAGAACACCACTATAATCCACAAAGAAGCATTTTAGAATCAGAAATAGGAGAATACTCCCTGTGCTTCTTCTCAGGATCTAGACAGTATAATTCAGGAAATGAAGTCATGTGACTAGAAAATATCATTAACATTCTTTCTTATTATGTCATGATCATCTTTTATGATCTAGATAGTTTCTTTATAAGTCCCTTATGCAAACTCTAAACCCAAATGGTTATCTCTATTTTGGAAAACTTTGGAACCATCTGTGAATTTTATGTCATTTTTTCTTTAAAAAATAAAGAAACACAACAAATCTGCGTGGTTTTACCTTGAATTTTCTAACCTTAAAGAATTGCAGCTGCATTTCTTATTGGGTTTTTTTGGAGAAATGTG
>PVKN010042695.1:0-10356 GCA_004027915.1 Capromys pilorides | reverse complement strand
GCAGAGCTGGTGACAGGAGTGTGCTGACGAGGCTGTGCGGCAGGCAGGCAGACTGGAGGCGCTGTCCTGGCGGCGCTTACCCACAGGCCTGAGGAAGCGCTGGTTTTGTCTCCTGAACAGAGAATTCTCGTTTTGTCTGTATATATCTGCAAGTGGAAAACTTTCTAAGCTTCAGAATTCAAATACAACAAACCGAACTTAACTCAGAATCTTTGTTCTGCATGTGTTACCAAATCTCAGTGTAAAACGGGTCACTAACTTAGTCTTTCCAGGGACCCTGTATGTGCAGTTGCTTCTCTTTAGTTGGATGATTTAGAGTGGGCTGGCATTTGTCCCACATCTCCACTCAATTGTGGTGCCAAATTATCTTTTAATTGACACATAATAATGGTACTTTTTCATCAGGGCTGAGAATTGAACCCAGAACCTTCATGCTGAGCTACATGCCCAGCCCTTTTTTTAAGATTTTGAGTCAAGATCTTACTAACTTACTAAACTTCCCAGGGTAAGCTCAAACTTGTGATCCTCCTGTCTGACCCTCCCAGAGTGCTGAAATTACAGCCAAGTGTCACCATGTCCCGTCCTGTTATACATAAGGATGAGGTACAAAGTGGTGTTTTGATACAGATACATGTATACAACGTGGATGGTCAAAGCGAAGGCATTAGCATTTCTATCACTTCAAACATGCATTGTGTTGAAAACATTCAAAATTGTCTTTTCTGTCTCAAAGTGCACTAAATCATTAAGCTGTAGCCACTGTACCGTGAACACCTGAGATTATGTGTCCTATCACACTGTATTTTGATGCTTATTATCCATTCTATTGCCCCATACCCTTCCCAGCCAAAGAAATTTTTATTTGTGAATATGTATTTCATTAGAAAGAAGATGAACCCATGTCATTTTTAAATACTTATTAATAAGTATGTGCCTGAATTAAGCACAGCCTTCAGGGATCCCTTAGAGTGCAGTGGGCGGTGTAAAGGGGCAGCTAGGTCTGAGTCATACGTAACTGACGCGTACTTTTTATCTTGTGGTGGTTTAATCATTTGTTGTTACTTGATATTAGTTTCTTATTTCCAGAAACATTTCTCCTTGTATTTTGGTTTTGTTTGAGATGGGTTTTGCTAAGTAGTTCAGGTTAGCCTTGAACTCACCGTGTAACCGAGGGTGGCTTCATACTTGTGATGATCCTCCTGCCTCAGCCTCCTGAGTGCTGGGCTTCCAGGTGGACATCACCACACCTGGCTCGAGTCAAGAGCCATGCCTGGAGCTGGAGCAGTGAACAAGACAGATACCGTCCCTGGCCGTTGTGAGGCAGTGCTCGGAGGTCGGGACGCTGCTGTACAAGTTCACTGCGTTTCTGGGGATGCTGCGGCCTGCGCCCGGCTGGGCCTGTGCAGGCTCTGAGTAGGTGGAACCCAGAAAATCTCGGGTGCCACAGGTAGACCTTGGATGCGCGGGTGTGGAGGTAGTGGGGAAGCAGTCGGGGACGGTGGCTAACGTGCCGTTGGTTTGCATGTTCCCTGCAGTTCTTTTGCGTTTTGGGTGTGATGCCTGGTTGACTATCCGCTGTGGCATTTTGCTTTTGCACTAACCCATGCATTTTAGCCACCATTTTTGAAGGATGTACCTGGCCGTCCTTTTTAGTTTTGCTTCGCCTACCAAGGCACCTTGGCCAGGGACTGAGGGCGTGGGAGTGCCGGACCCCAAGCGATAGGCAGGGATCTGAGGGCCAGCCTCGTAACTCCCTCGCCTTCTGCTTCCCCGAAGTGACTGTTCCCACTGATCCTCTTCAGCTGCTTATCCTGGTGTTTACCTTGAATTTCTGTGTGCCGTGTATCCGTGGCTCTCCAGTTACCAGCTTCAAGGATAATGTAGTCACTTTCTGTTTTCATGAGTGCGGCTTTGTTGCGCATCTACTGCTCCTTCTCTCCTAACGTAGTTGCACCAGAATACCCTGGGCACACTGAGCCCGAGTCCAGGCATGGTGTTGCACACCTGTAATCCCGGCCCTGGGGGTGCTGAGCCAGGAGGATCACTACAAGTCCGAGCTGCATAGGGAGACCCTGTCCCATACACATAAATAAAAGACTTTTTCTAATTTTAAAAAAAAAAAAAAAAGATTTTAAAGACATTCTTTCCATATGTTCTCATTCAAATGTTACAGCTCAGAAGTTATTTTACATGCTTCTTTTTTGGATTGAGAAAATCAGGGAGTAGGATCATAGGTTCAAACCTAGCCTAGGCAAAGTAGCGAGACAGCGCCTCAAAATCAGATAAAAAGGAGTTGGGGTTGTAGCTCAGCATGAAGGCACTGGATTTGATCCCCAGTGTCTCTCTCTCTCTCTCTCTCTCACACACACACACACACACACACACTTCCTGGTAGTCTTACGTTCCCATAATAGGAACTCTTTTCTCCCATTCATTGCACTGATAATGCGAATTTTTTGTTCAGAACTCAGTTCTGCAAGATTTAGTTTATATTACGTGCTTGATCGTTTCCTCGGTCTTTCTCTCTGCTCTTCTTGGGGGACTTATAGTGATCTGTACAACTATTATGTGCAAATTCTAAGAACTTATCAGTGCTGGAGATTACGCCCACAGCCCTCACACCGAGCTGCACCCGAGCCCTGTAATTATTTTCAGACCCGGTCTTGCTGCGTCACTGAACTGCCCAGGAAGGGCTCGATGTTGTGAGTTAGACTCAGAGATGCACACATTGGTTCTGTCAGTGACAAGGCCCAGACAGGTGGCCGCGGCCTGGCCTTGGGCGGCCAAGCAGTGTTCCTCCCCTCTTCCATGCGAGGCCAGGCTCCGACTTCCACAGCAGCTTCGTGGGGGCTCTGCGGAGGGCTCTGAAAGGAGTCGGAATCGCACAGTAAGTTACTTCCTAAACAGCCCCAAAGATGAAAACCCATTTTCTGCTCCCACTTGATCCCCAAGTATTTCTGTCCTGCCCAGGACAGCTCCAGGCATTTTTTAAATGATACTCTTGATATACTTCAATAATACCATATTTGCTTCAAGAATAGGAACATAAGGGCTTTCGGATTAGGTCAGTGGTGCAAGCACCTGCATGAGCAATCCCAGTCAGGCACGGGGATGGCAGTTCAATCCCCACATCCACCCGCAAGTCAACCTGAGCTTGCCAAAAAAAACATTCAAAAATATGAATATGTGAATATAGAACTTTCCACTGTAAAATTTCTGGGGAAAAATTAAGGCCTAATAAATCCTTTGTAAATTAAAGCCTATTAAATGTCACTGTTTGTAAAACTCCCAGTATTTTTGTCTGGTTAGTCTCAGGGAGTTTTTGATGCCTGGTTAGAATCAGAATGTTTTCCACAACTCCAGTCTTGGCAGCCTGGCCTTGGGTGTAGATGTTTATGGCTCAGAACATCTGCTCTATGCCAAGTCACTTACAAGCTTTGCTCGTGTTTATAAAGGAAAATCCAAAGAATTAATGTGACATGTAAGATCATCCCAGCTCTGGCTGTCCACTGTTTAGCAAACAAAAACGAGCGAACGCAACCCCTACAGAGGTCATTGTAGACGGACTGCATTCTTAGAGCAGCCTGGACTGTTTCCAGTACCACAGCAGACAGTACATGTGTCAGAATGTGAGTAGAGGGTGGTAGAGAAAATCCTCATTCCAGGTTTCGCAGAACAGTTCTCTACTATCGAATTACACTGTTTGCTTAGTAAGCATAGCATAGAAAGGAATTGTTAGATAAACATGATTCCATTGTTTGATGTCAGCAGTGGCAGCCAAGGCCAAAAGCTATGTCTGTCTGATTAGATACTTGTGTTAGGTTGACAGGGTCCTCTCTCCTGGGAGTGTCGGGTGGGCGTTTGGAAGGATCCTTTCTAACCCCAGGACCTTGTGACCCTGCTTTGGTTTGGTTTCTGTTTAAGTCTGTGTTGCTGGGTTCCTTGCCTAATTCCATGACACTTCGCCTCTCCTCCTGCACTGAAGTTGCACATTCACTGCTTTCAGTGGTTCTTGTGTGTGGCCTCAGACCTGCAGGCTTCTGCAGCCTGGCAGCTGGAGCCGCTGGGCACGCAACAGCGGCAGCCTTGCCCGCCTGCCTCTGGTGTGAGGCAGCTCCCCAGCTGGGTGCCACAAGTCAGACTTAGGTTCATACGCTGGTACCTTGGTCCATGAAGTCACCCCTCTCCACAAGTCTGCTCACACACCAGAGTAGAACCAAATGATGTCCATATAAGGTCAGCATTGACCCTAACCACTGAATTTGATTCAGCTCTTGTGCAACTCAGTTTAGGACCAGAACCATGGGAAGAATTGAGTTCACGAACTGAGGTACCTCACTTCACGGTTCTGGCATCATGAACTGTTGCTTAGCAGCTCATTTTCTTATTTGTCATTGAAAGAGAGCTACAGAGAACCAATTCCCCCCCCACCCCAGGTGAGACATCTTAAAGCAGTTTGTTTTCAGTCTTTCTTCAGGAAAAACAATAGAGCCAAATTGGAAGCCTACGTGAATGGGTATCAAGCAGTAACCTCTGATTTTCTTCCCATAGGTTTCTCAAAATGGAACAGAAGTGCCTTTGACAACTCTTATAAACTTTGTGGACATTACACAGAAGCCAGACCCTCCAAGAAGCCAACCCAGAGCAGACTGGAAATTGCCTTTTGACTTCTTTTTTCCTTTCAAAGTGGCATTCAGCAAAGGGGTAGACTCTCAAAAGGACTCACCTTCTCTCGTCTTTGTCCTGTGCCTCTTAGTGCTTGGAGTTCTCAACCTAGAGACTGCGTAAAGGAACAGAATGGTAAGATTTCGGCTTTCCCTGTGGGCCACTCGAGGCAGCCTGCTTATATCATGGCTCTGTAGATCAGTTTACACTGCTCGTGACTAAAGGAGAGCACTTAGGAAAATATAACCTAACCGAAGGAATACTCGAACATGACAGAAGGTACTTTAGGAGAGCAGTAAAGAGCTGGGGGGGGTGGCACGCACCCGCTATCCCAGCCCTCAGGAGCCTGAGGCAAGGGGATTGGGAGTTAAAGGCCAGCCAGGACTATCTAGCAAGGCCTTGTCCTTCCTAAACAGGAAGAAGAAAGGGCAGTGACAGTATTTCTCTATAATAGCTATTTTGGGCTCTGCAGGCCACTAGGTACACAGCAGATTCTCTTTGCAGGCTGGGGACACAAAGCTTTCCTCCAGCCCTTCAGGTCATCTTTTGCCTGAGTGTAAAGGTTGGCAAGAAAACCTGCCTGCTTGTAAGCAGTCCTGCCCAGCACGAGGCCCACGTTTCAGCACTCGCCCAGGGTGAACCAGGGATGCCCGCCCTGTGGAGTTGAGGGAGCTGACTGCTGAGGCCAGAAAACCGCTAGCTGTGGCTTTTGTCTAGCTTCTTTGCCAAGGTGGGGCCACGCTATCCAGGCATGAGCTGGAAAAGTAATCCTTTCCATTGGGTGTTCAGAATGACTGTGGAATGCCAGCTCCTCCCTCTGCTAGCGAATAACCTTACCATTCATTTCTGCTCTTCTCTTCATTGTGAGGAGAAAAAAAGCATTGGCAGCTTTGTAATACCGCGTCCAGCAGCGTGGCAGAAATCAACAGGCCTATGATGTGCCTCTCTGTTTTTTGTGTTTTTCCTACATTTATGAAGTTCAAAAAGGAAACTGGCATGGTTGTACACATCTGCACTCCCAGCACTCTGGGACACTGAGGCAGGAGGATCACAGGTTCAAGCCCAGGCTGAGCAACTTGGTCACCCAGCATGGCCCTGTCTCAAAATATGAAAGGATAAGCTGGAGATATAGCTCAGCGGGAAGGCCTGGGTTCCGTCCTCGGGAGGACACACCAAGAAAGAAAAAAGTATAGTAGCACGTGAGCATTCAAGCAAGGGACGTGGATTCTTCTGGGAGATGCCCCAAAGACTCCAATTTTATCTTAGTGACATCAGGAGTCAGTTTGAAATCTGCCTATGCAAGGCAGTGACAGCTTGGGCAGGGCGTTGACTTCCTGGCCACCTGAGAGATTCTGGCGTCCAGAAAGAATGACTTGTACAAGTAATTGTCTGTTTTTGTTTTGAGTAGAGAATTGGTAGAAAGCAAGGCGCGTGTAGATTCACACTGTCCTTATAATTAAAGGAAACCTTTGGGGGAAGTTATGTTATTTTAAACTGTAAACTCCTTATGTAAGGACCTAAATATTTATTTTTAAAATAGGATATCATGGAAGAAGCCTGTGAAGCATGCAAGTGTCCCAACCTGGCAGTTTTGACTCAGGATCACATTTGTAGAGACACAGATGCTCAACGAAGCCTAGCTGAGTGGGGGGCACGCCCTGAGGAGGACTCGAGGGAGGGGCTAGCAAGGCAGCAGGGTAGGACCAGGAGCAGGAGCCAGCAGGTGATCCGGGAGCCGAGAAGAGCTGAGTGAAGTCCCAGGGCTTAGCGGCCAGCGGCTTGGGGAGCTGAAGTGATCATAGCAACGCCTGACGAAGGAGAGGAGGCTTGAGAGCCTGGCTGTGAGAACAGTTTGTCCTTCCCCAAGCAGATCAACATGCTTGACCCTAAAATGACCCTCTAATAGGTACACTAAGGTGTAAACCCTTCATGAACAAAAAATTTTAATCATAAGCACTCTCCCCGGCTGCCTTGCTTCGAGCATTTCAGGGCCCCTAGTTGCTGAAGAGCCTCCCGGAAGAGGCAGATCCCCATGGCAGGAGTCACTAAGCTAGAGGAGGTGTTTGAGAAGATTCTGCCCAGGGCAGTTGGGAGCCTGATGGGAGAGCTCGGTCAGCTGTCACACAGACCTCACGTGACTGGGCGGCTGGCTCGGCCTCCAGGGAGACTGGTGGTGGGCTGACCACAGGGCTTTTAGATAGTTGGCTTCTCCAGGCTTTGTTGTAATAGGAAATAACTCTGTATGGCAAGTCAGCCTAGGCCATGGGCCGCTAAGAGCTCTGGACCGTGAGTCCCTCTCAGTCTGGCCCTGTGCTCTTTGGCTCCTCGGGTCCTGTTCCCATGCCTGAGTGCTGTGAGACCATTCTGGTTGGAGTGAGGGGTGAGGGAATATGGGGAGTCAGTTTTGTTTTTGTTTTTGCCAGGGTTTGGGGTGTAATAATTTTCAGAGGTGGAGATGTAAATAGATGGTAAAACATTCCAAGCATGATCATTAGAAAAATAATACGTATCTGTTCTGAAAGTACTACTCTCCAAACTGCTTACCTTTGAGAGAGGACACAGTGAATCTGCCCCTGGACTCCCGGGGTGTGTGCCTCCATTGGCAAGTGACTTGTCCCACAGAGAGAAACGAGTCGCTGAGGAGCAAGCTGCCTGTGGGCCTCGCGTCCTGAGGCGCATCACACACTGTGAAGCTGGGGGCCGTGGTCTCTATGACTGTGGCCTTTGGGAGTAAAACTCATCCCATGCAGTCAGTGGCTGTGAGTTCAAGGCCCCTGAAGCATCTCTCCTATGTTCTGCTTGCCCTCGAACTTGGGTTACTGGAGTGTATCTTTTTTATCAAGTGAAAAAGCTCCTTGGGATGCAGGCTTCCTCCGTCAGCAGTACCATGTCTTGTCTTACTTCCAGCAGTGCTTAGGACCTGGACTCCAGTGGCTCGTTCTTCTTCACCATCCTCAGCCCTCGAGTTTTCAAGGCTGAGCTGGAGGGTGAGGTACTCTAGCAGGTTAAGTCCGAGGTAGAGCCTCACGTTGAATTGCAAAATGGCGAGCCCTGGTGCTCTCTGACTCTGGCGTCGCACCTGTGCGTATTCATTTTGGGCCCTCCAGTGTGGGAACCACGTGCTCCTCAGACAGGGAGGCTGGACTTGGGAGACCTGAGGGGGGTCAGGCAAAGCCTGACAGCAGCAAAAGCCGAAACTCCCTGCTGCCCGTGAGTCCTTCCTCCGTCATTTTCTTCATTCTCTCCGTCTCTTGCAGCTCCCGGGACGTCCTGGGATTCCTCTTGCATCTGATCATCCCGAATCCTGGCTCCATGTGGAGAAGAGCTCCCTCCAGGTTTAACTCCCAGGAGGGTGGCGCTTCTGAGCAGCTCTTGTACGTGAGGCGCATCAGCGCGGCCAGCACCGTCCCCTGCCTCAGCCTAGCAGCAGCGCTCCAGCTTTGTCTTCCCACAATTCCTAGTTTAGGCTGAAATCCAGGTGACTCCTACTCTTCTTCATGTCCTCATCACCATGGTCCTCTGGGCTGAGCCTGAGGGCCAAGCGCTGGGCCAGCGGGTGCCCCTCAGCCAGTAGCCGTGGGCAGCTCTGCCCTCGGGGTCTGTCAGGGTCACACTGGCTGAGGAGGCCCTGGAGACTCAAGTGGAGGGAGAAGGTGACATCACTCCACTTGTGGAATTGCCACCCTCACTGTCAAGTTGGGTCCTGAACTTCCAAGGCTGGACTGTTGGGACACCCCGAAGGGTCAGACAAGTCCTGGTAGCCGGAAGGAGCATTCAACCCTTGATCCAGGGGTTCCGCGGCACCTCAGCCGCTTTCTCTCAGCTGCCTGCGTCCCCTGGGCCCTTTTCCTTCCTCTCGCTTCTGGTCGTCTTGAGTTCTAGCTGCCGCTGGAGGACAGGGAGGAGAGCTGCTTGTTGCCCCAGACAGCGTGGTGCCGGGAGGCTGCCAGGCGCCAGGCCGCAGGGCCGAGGACGGCGAGGCCTGCGCAGTGCTGCGTTCTGCCTTCTTTGCCATTTTTCTCATCTTCTAGGTTTTCTGGTTTGAGGTGGCAGTGGCGCACTCTGCCAGCTTGCACCCAGCAGCCGGCCGCTGCCCTGGGGGTGTTGCATGAGGGTAGGTGAGGAGGTCCTTGAGGTGCTCCTGGAGGAGAAATGACACGTCTGTCACCCTCAGGTCGCGGCGGTGGCAGCTTCCCGGCCAGCTCCCACTTGCTCAGGCTCCAGCCTCCCCAGTCCAGAGCAGCCATCTTTGATGTTCTGCAGCCTTTTCCAGGGAGTAGGAGCAGCTTTAGGTGGAAGAAAACTTGCTTCTGGGTCTCCGAATGGCTGGCTGCCCTCTGCTAGCTAAGAGCGCCATTTCTACAATGTTCCTTTTAGCCCTCGGATCAGATGCAAGGCTCGGACACTGCCGTGGTGACCCTGGTACCAGAAGCACATTCAGCAACTTTCCTCCCCTCACGAACATAATTACAAGGCACAGATGTGACCACTGCGTCCTCAGGCATGAGGCCGGGTAAATGACCTTTGGCCAGCCTGGAGCCAGGAGGTGGTAACATTCTGAGAGGTCCCCACCAGCCGTTACCCCAAGACAAGCAGTGTGGCCCTCTGAGACCGGCAGGGACCCCAGGGCGACGGTTTCTGTGTGTCTGTCAGGACCAAGCACCAGGGGGTGCTGAGCAGTGAAAGTCAGTGCTGTGACACTGCAGGGACATTCCTGCCCTCATGTCCTGTCAGATGAGCTGCTGCTCCTCTCTGGGCTCTACCTGCTCTGCCATGACCGTGTACGTCCTGGGGGTTCTTGTCTTCCACTCATGCTAACTTGCTTCCATGTGCTCCTGGTTTCTTGGGGTGTGGGCTCTGGACAGCCTCCTTTTCCTTCAGACCAATTTTTTAAAGTGACAGAGGGAAGTGTCTGGCAGCTCTCCACAGAGGCTCTTGTACCAATGCTCTAGTGATAGGCCAGAGTGGATAGCAGCACCTTGACGTTGAAGTCGCCCTGGCCGTAAGCCAGCCCGGGCTCAGGGGACCAAGTGCAATCCCTGCTGCACACGCACCGTCCCAGGAACAGGAGGTCACACGGCCCAGCCTCACTGCAAGCCCCCGAGCAGACTTGCTTCCGGGGCTTAGTGGCCAAACGCGAGACACCACCATGAGTCTCGGAGCGGTGGAGCTGTTGCCTGCTTGAGGAAGCGGACGCTCTCTGGTGACACGGCGTCTGCCCCCCAGGGGCCCCCACAGCTCCCCCCCGGCAGGCACTCGGTAGCCCTTCCTACGCGTCATGCCCCTTCTCCTTGCCCTTCTTGCTCAGGGGTGCAGTGGGTGGAAGCGGGCACCTACAGGGCAGGGTCCCTTTCTGTTCCTATAAAATTACATATAAAACTAATTTATAGACCTTAAGATTAATTCTTTTAAGGTATGCAGTTCAGTTTTAAAGTGTATTCAATTACGTAACAGTCATCACTCATGATGGAACACTTCCACCCCCAAGAGAGCTGCACTCCTCAGCAGGCTCCTCTCTCCCCATGGACGCCTTCTTCTGTAATGCGTTGTCTGTGCTGGACCTCGCAGAGGTGGAGCTGTGCCTGGCTTCTTTCAGGGTTTCAGCCACATTGTAGAATTTGTCAGTGTTGTGCTGCTTTTATGCTGAATAATACTCCATTATATAGATGTGCCACATGTCATTTAACCATT
>PVKN010042694.1:0-10349 GCA_004027915.1 Capromys pilorides | reverse complement strand
AAAAGAAAGCACAGGGGATTTCAGTTCAGGCTTAACCAAGCTGCTCACAAGGACTTGTTCAGGAACCAAAAGTGTGCGCGGTTTGAGCTCAGCGTGAACTCTTGGGGTACTCATGTAATGGGTTTGTCAAGAAGACGAACAAAAATCAAGAAACAGAGGGAGCATGTATGTAGTGAAAGCTAAAAGATGGGAGGCAAAGAACAGTATTGAATATTCCTGTGTTCCTGAGACCAGATCTCCTTGATCAGACAGCTCAGTATCTTTTCTTCCCAAGCACTGAAGATTAATGAGCTCTTAACTGGAAACCACATAAAATGATCAAGAAGGAAACCAGATGATTCACGTGTAGCTCTCTTTATTTCTATTCATTCCTTTATATTCATCCACACATTGATCTCAACCATGAACTGACATCTAAACACTCCAATTCCTTTTAAAAATTTGGGTGCGTGATAGGGAACCTGGGATCCATCGCGGGGACCCCAGATCCAGGTTGGTGCTTCTGGGAGTGCCCAGGGCCAAGGGGGATGGTGGGGCACCCTGCCTATGGCCTTGTCCCCTCCACAGCCAAGGATGTGCAGGAGGCCCAGGACTCGGCAGAGGACAGCGAGGACTTCGAGGATTCGCCTGCCTACTCCATGCCCTCAGCATGGTCGAGGAGTATGGTTCCTACCCGCCGGGGTGCACAAAGAGCTAGATGCTGCAGGGCTCATCAGCACCCGCAGCCTTGCTCCTGCCCATGGGCGTCACTCTGCTGTGCGCATCCGAGGTTGCTTTGGGCGCCGACACAGGGAGGGCTGAGTGCAGAGGAGGTGATGGAGACTGGCGTTATTGTCACTTGCTACCATGGCTTTGTGGACACCCTGGTGATCCTGGCAGTGTCCCCACGTTGAGGCCCACTGGCAGGACAGCAAGGGGAACACGGTTCTAAGCACGGCCCCACACACAGGCCACGCCACCCTCACCAACTGCCTCCTGAACTACTTCCCGGGCCCAGACCTGGAGTGGAGAAACGTGTTAGGCCTCACAGCCCTGACGAAAGCTGCCACGGAAGCTGCACAGACTGCATCCACGCCCAGCGCTGCCGCGGCAGATGTTTATGCCCGGGATCCCCGCTGCGGGGTGTCTTCCAAGGAGAGCACCACGTACACTGGCCTTATAGATGCTGTCCACATCACACAAAGGCTGCTGCAGCGACCCTGCTCAGAGAAGTTCAGTGACATGTACAAGCCAGAGCTCCCGCCAGCACCTCAGCCTGCCCTGAACTCTGCGGACTCCAAGAACTACTGACATCGGCCCTCTGAGTTCTTATGGCATACACTCCAGGCCCATGCTACTCAGGGGCTGGAGGATGGGGACGTCCTGGACCACATAGGATGACCACGAGCCTCTGCAGCCTAGCTGTTGCTATCTTGTGACAGAGTGTGTGCCCTGAGAAGCCGCCCTGTGGGGGGAAAAGGCTCCTAGAGGAGCACGAAATCCTGACAGCCAGGAGGAACCAAGATGACCCTTTCCAGGGGAGGGACAAAGTGGAGGTCCCCGAGAAGAGGCTCCTGACTTCAAAGACATTTGGAGGTTCCAGCCTTGCTTGTCCCCAGTGGTCAAGAGGACTCCATCCAGGTCTGCGGAAGGCCAGCCTCCTGCCTATGCAGGTGCTGCTGCATGGCAGCGTGTGGTCCAGCGTGCTGGTCCTCAGGGTTCGGATCAGCAAGGTGAGGCTGTCCACCTATCAGCCTGAGAAGGCGCCCGCAAGGGCAGCACCACGGACAGCGCCCACCTACAGTTCCTCAGGTGGTGATAGGCTGAGGCCAAGGAGGAGAAGCAGTGCCTGACTCAGGCTCAGAAAGAGAGTTGGGCACCACCCTGGAGGAAAATGACTTGAGGGTCAGAATGCCGAGGCCTCCGAGGCCCGGGAGCTGCTGGATCCCGGCTCACCCTGCACCAGCAGCGAGGGTTTTGCCCCAACCACCGGTCCCTGGAGCCCTCGTGCAGCTGAGACCCAGGAGGGTCTTGGACCTCGCACTTCCTTGTGCCTGGAATCAATTCTGCTAATGATCCATGCATTGGCAGGGCATTCATCTAAAAGACTCCCTCGAAGGGGAGGGCACCAGTTTATAGTTTTCAAAACCCAATTATCAGAAGAAGTGTTTTTTCATAATTTTGTACTTTTACTCATTACTTGCCAAACTTTCAGCATTTTACAAGGGCTAACCTTTGTAGTTAAGGCAGTTTTAATACAAATATCTGAAACACCTTTGTTAAAATAACATTCCTAGCAGTAAGTATGTGAAAGCACCACGAAATTCCCGCAGAATTTGCGCTGTTAGCCTCTTTTGCTGCTGGGTTTGGCCTTTGCTGTCCCAGCCCAGTCTGGCTGTGCCTGTGCCCTGGATTTCCTGTTTGACTGAACTAAGAGATTCTGAAAGTATCTTCGCACTTGATGGAGGTGTTGACTTATTACAATAATTGAGACAAGAAAAAATATGTTTGGTACAGGAAATCACTACACAACTTGCACTCATAGTGATTCTATGGTTTCAAGCCTCCCCAGCAGTGAGATTACAGGTGTGTGCCACCATGCTAGAACTCAGTGGCTGACACAGTGCACTTGAGGTTGGGGCTGCCATTACATGTGGTGCTGGGGATTGAACCCCAGTCCCTGTACTTCTCTAGGGAGGTGCTTAGTGCCCTGAGTTGTCTTGCTGGCCTTTCAATTACCTATTTATGATCTTGAGTAGGGTCCAGGTCTACAAAATCATCTGTATTTTCATGTGAGTGATTCTCAAAGAATACAGCCTACTAGTAAATGTCCTTTTCTCACACTGAAATAAGAGTTCTGTATTCTTGGAGTTATAAGGAAACACATGATAAGGGTATTAATCTAGATAGTGATACAGGCTGGGCATGGATTTGAGTCAAAGTTAGAGAACCAGCAGTTGCAACAGAATTCACAGAAAGCACAAAAGCACACTGCCCTATTTTAGTGGCTTCCCATTTTACTAAGTGGTCCTCATATCTGATTGTGTACGTTCTGGAGGACATCATCCCTGGGACAATCAACATTCTAAGGAGGACAGTACAGCTCAGCTTTAAGTTACTCAGCCTAGCAGTGTGTTCCAGCTGGTTCTTTTAGTGACTACAGACATGAAAATCCTTATGAAGCAGAAGGCAGTAAGCTGGGAGCAGTAGATTAGGGAAGGCAGAAGGGAGGAGACCTGTGCATGAGCAATCCCACAGCTTTCCAAGTTCATTTTGGCCAGCGTGGCTGAAAGATTATCCAGAAGATTTCAGAAGGGCTCAGAACTAAAATGACTCAGCCTGATTTAACTCAGTACCAAGTGTTTCAGCTGCCTGGTGTGCTCAGTATGGGGCAGTGTGTTCCAAAAAGAGGGTGAAAGCTGACAATGAGTTAAAGACAGTGTCTCCAGCAGGGGCATCAAGTATGAACTGAGAACAAAGTAGTTAGATCTACAAATGGTGCTAAAGATTAGTGAGTGGGCCTGACGAGATACCTCAGTGGTCTAGAGTGCCTGCTTAGGCAATAATAGGGAGTGCGGTTCAATTGCCTGCACCACATGCCATGCCAGCCCCACCCCCAGGGTGGGCTGAGCCAGCCATAACACTAAAGAAAATAGAAAGAAGAAAAAGAAAGAAAGAAAGAAAGAAAGAAAGGAAGAGAAAGAAAGAAAGGAAGAAAGGAAGAAAGGAAGAAAGGAAGAAAGAAAGAAAGAAAGAAAGAAAGAAAGAAAGAAAGAAAGAAAGAAAGAAAGAAAGAAAATGTGTTTTGGGATGGATATTACAGTTGTCATTTACATAAAGACCAAAGATATGAATGGCTTTTAAAAATTGTACAAAAATCTGAGCATTGATTTACTTCCCTGTATTCCCAATACTCTGGCAAGCTAAGGAAGCTTAATTTCTATTCCCTGTCTGCCCTGAACAACTCCATCAGTTCTTGTCTCAAAACAAAGGTTGATCTGCATGTGGTGACTCACTCCTGTAACCTCAGGCCTCTCTGAGCTGAGGCTGGATGATACCATTTGGAGTACAAATTTAGGCATGGCAAGATCCTGTCTCACAAAAGAAAGGGTAGGAGAGATTTTCAGGTTAGCCCAGTAGTTTAAGTGCCTATGTGGCCAATCCCAGTCAAGCACACAGGGTGGCGGTTCAATCCCCATACCCAATGTTAAGGCAGCCTGAGCCAGCCTTAAAAAAAAGAAGAAAAAAGAAAAAGAAAACAGGCTGGGAAGATGGGAAGATAGCTCAGTAGAATAAGTGCTTGCCTGGCAAGTGCAAGGGCCTGAGTCCAATCCCCGATTCCGGGGATTGCCTGCACCACATAGATTTGGATGGAAGCACAGTATATGAACACAAGTTGGTTCCCTTCTACATAGGGAAAGGAAAGAACACAGGCAGGGATGGAGGAAGGAACAGAACAAAGGAAGAAAATAAGGAAGGATAGAAGGAAGCAAGGAAAGAAGGAACAAAGGAAGAAAGTTAGAGGAAGTAAGAGACACAGCAGGTGAGAACACATTCCCAAATTCCTTTCCAGGTCTTTCTCTGCTCCTCCCAGAGCTCTGATCTCAGAAAGCTAGTGCACCTGGCATCCTCCACGGGAAACTTTTTTCTTCCTCAAATGAACATTTTACACTGTGTGTCCTGAATTATCATTTGATCCAAGGGAGCACTGCCATTGAACACTGTCACAGACATATTGTGGGCTTTTTCTCTGCTTTATATTTATCTGCACTAGGATTTTAACCCTGTATGCATTCTTGGGTTTACATTCCAGATATTTTTGATATATATATTTTTTTAATTTTAGGGAAGGGTCTATAGGGTATTTAGTGTCTCAGTACTAGATCAGACTTATAATGATCTGCCTATTCACAACCTCCCAAGAACTGGGATGATAGACACATTCCACCAAGTGGTCTCAATTGGGATCAGTGCCCCAGGGGGAGGGCTGGCACAGCAGGCCCAGGGATGGATCTCTAGCCCCTGTGCCTGCTTGCAGGTACTTTAATCCACTGAACTATTTGAAAATCTTAATATTGAGTCATGATCATACTTACTGACAGTCAGATATGGTGGAACAGAGGAGTAATCCCTGAACTCCAGCTCCCGAGGAAGGAATGTCACTAGGATTAACTAGGTAGAGGATGAAAGACCCAATCAGGGATTGGAGTTGGATGGGAAGGGAGGAGCTGGGAGGGTAAGGTGTGGCTAACAAGGGGAAAATATCAGAAAGGAACAGGAGAGAAGATGCTCAGGCCTGGAGTTCCCTGTCACAACTGCCCCTGTCTTGATCCCAGGAGCCCCTGAATTGTCCCCTTAGTCTACACCTGGTGAGTCCTGGCCTCTATGAAGAGACCCTGCCACCCATAGTATAGGCCCAGAGGTCCCAGTTGGTAGAAAGGATTCTGTGATTTGTGTTTCCGCACATAGATGGGGTTGGGGTTTTGTGGATATTATTGCTTATTTGATCCCATATTGTACAATTGGGCAGCTGAATTTCAGCTCAGAACATACCCAGGCTCATTCTAAACTCTTACAAACACCAAGCTGTTCTCAATCTCATGCTGAGTGTTCTGACCCAGCCTCCCTTGTGCTGGTATTGTAGACAGGTCCCACCATGGCTGATGTTGATTCAAGACTTGAAGTTCAGCTTCACCCTACCTGGTCCCTCTCCTCGTATAAGCACAAGATCTGCTGTGGGAAAGCACAGAACCCACAGTAGCACTGAAGTGTGGAACTGTCTGCTGGGCTTACCAGAAGAATAACATCACTGATTTCACATCCTTGTTCTCACTCTTTAATGTTGTACTAATTTTTATATCACCAAAAATCTCATAGCTAGATTTTCATGTTTGATATTCTTTGGCTGCAGTGATGAGTGAAAAACACCCTGCCCCTTGTCACAAACAGAGCTATGAGGTATTGTGTGAGTGAAATTCAACAATGGTGTGGAGTCCATCAGTGCATGAGCCCTGTGTTTCCAAAACCTCCTTTGTTCTTCACTTTCAAGTTGCGACTCTACATCCTACCTCTGTATTATCCCTAGAAAGTTGATAAGCAGTCAGAATTATCTGGGTGGAGACTCTCAGAATCCAGTTCTGATATGTAAAGAACTTTATATTTTCAAAACCCTTTCTTAAAAGGGAAACAGAATCGGAAGTCAAGAAAAGCCCCTGAGGATCCCTCCAGGTTCATGGTGCTTCTCACTGATGCCTATTTTCCTGCGAGGCAGCAGAGCCCATTGTCTCATCCAGCTCTGGTGAATCACCACCCTCCTAAGCTCAGGAGCCCTATCTGTCCTCAGCCAGGCTTCCCTGTGACCTGCAGACCAGGATGTCATCAATGTTACTTTTTCAATAGATTTTAGTATCTTACAATATGCACATGCATTCATCTGAAATAATTTGATTTCTTTGTTTCTTTCTGTTTCTTTTTTTTTTTTTTTAGTGCAGGGTCTACAGGGTGTCACTATACAGATTGGATTTGTAGTAATTAAGTTTTCAGTGTCCCAAGCGTTTGGATTACAAGCACATACCACCACATCCAATCTCAATCCCCTTAGCCAGTCCTGGGAGTGGGGAAAACATGGGCAGGCCTAGCATAGAACCTCTGACCCCTGTGTCAGCCTAAGTAGAAGCTTTAATCTGATGAGCTATCTGGCCAGGCCTAAATCATTTGATTTCCACTGTAAAGTTTTGTTTTCGTTTTCATGTGTTGGGGAGAAGGTCTCACAATACAGTTCAGGCTGATCTTAAATACACTCTATATGCAATGACCTCAAAGCCATAGCGATGTGTGTCTCAACCTCCCACAGGCTGGTCACTCGGAGATAGTCCACGTACCTGCCATTAACTTCTTTATTTAAAAGCATTAATTTGTTGTTATTCATTCAACCTGTGATTTCAACCTAAGACATTTCCGGTATGCTACACCAAAGCCTGTCATGTTCTGTTTTTATTTTTATTTTTTTATTCTTATTTCTGTTTATTTATTTTTTTCTATTATAGCCGACTTAGCCCACCCTGGGGGTGAGGCTGGCACAGCAGGCGGTGCTGGGGATCAAACCTTGGTCGCTGTGATTGCATAAGCTTTCCTAAGCAGGTGCTTTAGACTGCTGAACCATCTTTCCGGCCCTTGTCATGTTGTTTTTAGACACATTCTCAGATATTGCATTGCATGAACTGAGCTCAAACTTGTGATCCTCCACCTCAGCATCCAATCATGATGGGATTAGGTGGGTGTGTCCCCACTCATGATTTGATTTTATTCTGAGGTTTTCATTATGTTGCTATGTTGCTTTAGCTGAAAATACATTTCATTGCATCCCAAGCTATTGTTTTTTTTGTCTCATGAGAGGGTTCTGCCAACATGTTTTCTTAGATGCATACATAATGCATTGCATTTCAAGCTTTTCTGTTGTTGTTTTCAAAAAACACTAAGTTCCTTAGGCTGAGTTGTAATTCCTGATTGTCCTGTTTCTCTTTCATAAATGGTGGAATTAAATGCATGCACCAATACTCCTGTTCATGGGATTTTAAATACTTCCTCTTCCGTTCCCTAAAATGTTGTGATCATGTGAATTGGTAAGGTAGGTAGGTGTTGCCTTTCCAAAGGATAGTGTGAAGCATGTTTATGATGCCAGCACATGGGAGGCATAAGCAGGGTGATCTTCTCCAAGATTTTTTTTAATGAGCAGAAAATATTTATTTATAGAAAGAAGGGTCCTACTGAGAGAGGGACAGGAGTGGGGTGTTCACGAATGGGTGTCCCCTCAGAAGCTATCTCTTCCAGGGACTTTTATAGAGGCAAACCCCATTGTGAGTCAGGTCATAGGTTGTGGAGAAGACATGGGAACTCATATAGGTAGATATGAGGTGGGACAAAACTATGGTTAACCAATGAGATTACAAGCACCATTGCTCAGGTACAATTGATTAAAATTGGGAGCCAATGGGAAGTCAAGTCATGTAGCAAGTGGGAAAGAATACCACCTATTGGTCTTGGGCTCAGTAACTCTTTCAAGGCTCTTTCAATGTGATTGACAGTTAGTTTATCAATCCTTGATGCCCAACCTTACGGAAATATGTAGTTGTTTTTGTTTACTCTTGTCTTGAGATCTGGCCTATGGCACAGGAGTGTGTGTCTGTAGTTGTAAAGTCACCGCGTCTTCCATATTGTCTTTGAGGACCTGGCCCTATCTAACTACCTACAATATTTCTATCTAATTCAGCTTCCTAAAACATTCCTCCTTCTGAAAATGTAACCCGAACTGCCATGAGGTAACCATGGACGATGACTGCTTTAGCTTCTTCAGACTGAAAGGGGTCTTAGTTGAGAATTGCAGTCAGACATACTCTCCATAGGTCCTACCTAAGGGCCATGAGTAGACACCAGGAATTTTTATCTTGGGTAGGTAGTATCACTTTAAATGAAGTAAGTAGTAATGGCTTCCACAAAGATGATAAGGATAGGGTCTGGAGGATCTCAGTATTTCATATCCTATTGATTTGATATCTTTGAATAGCTACTGAGACATTAGCAGAAGGATTTCTGTCAAAGGTCTCCATGGGAAACTCCAAATGATATAGGAAGAGAAAACTGATCTTGGGTGGATGAGCTGCAATAGGGAACCTCCAAATGATACAGGGAAAATTGACCCCGAATTGGAAAAGTACCTGGGGTGAGTGTGTGTTCTCTAAAACTGAAGAATGAATCTTAGAAACAAATGGAGGTAATGGTAAGAACATATTTATTGAGGAAAAGAAAGCTCCTGTTCGAGAGAAGGAAAGAAGGGGGTCCTGAGTGGGTGTCCCTAATTCTATGATTTTGAGAGTGGTCGAGGCTCCATAGTGAGATCAGTGACCATATCCATTACATAATGAGATTCTGTTCCAAAAAGAAATCCAAAACAGCAAGTACATGGATCAGTTTTATGACTAACTCTATCACTGCACGGTAAATTTCACAAATATTGAGAAGAAAGTATGTGAGTCTAAATGTCAGCTTCCACCCCCCCCCCCCCCGTCCCCCATGATAACAGGGATCGAACTCAGGACCTTTCGCTTGCCAGGCAATATGTCAGCATTTTCTACCCTAATTTCAATGTGCTCTAAAATACTAAATGTTGCATGGATTTTACCACTAGTTACTGGAAATCTTTTAGTGCAACTTTGGCTGCGACCTGGGAGAAAGTGAAAAGGGAACTACTTCTCTATAGGTTTAGAAGTTTGCAGCAAACAGATAATCTTAAGCTGTTTTAGCAGTGAGAGATGGCAGTGAAAAAGAATAGATAACAACAGCCCAGATTTACATTCTATAGTGAGACTTTAGGGTTAATCTCATAAAAACTTCTCACAGTAAGATATCAAAAAGTTAGCTGTGCGGCCAGTGAGATGGCTCAGTGGTCTAAATCACCTACTTTGGCAAGCTTAGGCAACTGCAAGGATGAAAGTGTCATCCCCAGCTCCACATGCTGTGATGGCCCCACCCCAAGGCAGGCTGGAGGATCCTTGCAAGCTGAAGGCCAGCCTGAGCTTTGCATGACCCTACATCAAACAAACAAATCATCAATCAAACAAACACATAAATAAACATGTTACTGTGGTGTTTAGGCTTGATGTTTTTGGTTGTCCAGGCTGAGTGAACCTGAATCTTTTTGTCTTTTTCTTGAGGCAGGGACTCACTGTGCAGTTCTGGTTGGACTTAAGCTTACTTTGTAATCCAAGCTGCTCACAACTGTCAGTGATTGCCTCTTTTCATTCCCTCGCAAGTGCTGGGCAAATGGCAGGGCTTTTTCCCCTGTTACTTTGTTTATTTATTTATTCATTCATTTATTTTTAATTTACATTTTTTATTTCTTTTTATTTTTTTGGAACCAGGGATCAAACTCAGGACCTTGCACTTACCAGGCATGCACTTGTGCCCTTGAGCTATCTCCCTGGCCCTTTACTCCTATTACTTTTTTTTTTTTTCTTTTTGAGACAGGGTCTTGCTGTGAAGTTCAGGCTGGCCTTAAGCTCACTTTTCTGGCCCAGGCTGGTCTCAAACTCACACTGGTCCTCCTGCCTCAGACTCCTGAGTGCCAGGATTACAGGTGTGTGCCAACACACCTGGCTACTCCTCTTACTTTGGATTGAAGGCAGGACCATGTGCTTGCCAGACAGGTGCCTATGTTGCTGAGCTATGTTCTCCCTTGGTGAGTCTTAAGCTCACAGTGTATCCTATGTTAGGGTTGGCAAGATGGCTCAATGGACTAAGCGCCTCCTTCGGCAAGTGCAGGGACCAGGATTCGGTCCCCAGGCCCACATGCCAGGGTGGGTCCTACCCCAGGG
>PVKN010042693.1:0-10357 GCA_004027915.1 Capromys pilorides | reverse complement strand
TGTTTGTCTCTAGAGAGCTAATTGTAGCTGGGTGCACATTTGTAGATGATAGTGTATGGGCCAAATCACTATTGGAACTGAAAGAAATTTACTAAATTGACTTTTATTGAGTGTTTTGAAAGTCTAAACTCTAAAACATGTCAGTGTCATTTAGAGATTTCCATTATTGTTGGCTCAATTTTTCAAAAACAAAATTAAATCAGTAATTATAAAGAGTATTTTTAAGCTAGTCTTAAATAAATGAGTCTCAATTTATTGTTCCTTATACTATTGAAAGCCCTTACTATGTAGGTTTACAACTCTATATAATTGTACACAGGATACTTTATATTAATCCCGTCTGGTAAACAGAATTCCTTGGAGTCAGAGATGTTCTAATTTCTATCTTCAGTGTCTAACAGTGTCTGATTCATTTTAGGCAGTCAGGTATATAGTGTTTATTATAGTTAAAATGCCTTTGGGAGTTTAAAATAACCTACGTGAAAACGTTTTCAATACCTTTTATAGTTCAAAGATACAAGTTGGCAAGGTTTGTAACTTCTAACTGTTTAATAATAATCTGATGAAGTATACCCAAAACTGCTGTGCCTGTACTTGAGGAGGAGCACACTCACCCTTTCTTCATCAGCACAGATCTTCATTTATAGGCTGGTAACTGCAGTGGGCTCTGCCAGCCCTGCCTCTGCAGAATTGAGCTAGTGCAAGGAAAAGTTTTTCACATGGGTATGTGAATAGATGAGACTACCTGGAGAGTTTTCTGTGTTCTCATCTTTTCAAGTTGACAAGTGTGATAATCCATCAACCTCAGAATTTTCTTTGATTTTGAAGAGTTTTTAAAGATATGGTACTCTTTTCCCCTTGAACATCTAAGGGTTTTATTATACTTTACTGATATCACTAAGTGTGTTAAACCAATGCTGGCTGAACGAAAACTAAATCAGACCATTCATAGGAGTCCCCTAGCTCCCTGGTATCCTGGACACATATTTAAAGACCTAAAATCATATGTGTCAGTTACAGAATTTTAAGAAATTGTTCTGAAAGCAGAAAGTGTGCTTTGGACAAAGGGGTATAAAGAGGGGTCTGGGTATAACTGTGGAAATCCTTGATCATCAGTCCTAAGGTTCAGCTTCTATTTCAAAAATCTTAAGTTAGAATCTCAAAACTGTTAAAGCTGCCATTGTATTCTCACAATGCTTATAATGAGTTTATTAGGCACAGAGTGCTGAGAGTACACAGGGTTCTCTTACTGAGTAGCAAGAGTATAATTTCTGATTGATGATAATCCTTTTTGACTTACACATATCAATGGTACGCGTGTGTTCATGGGTATTCTTGCTTCCTAGTTTGACTTTTAACTTACTGAGAGTTCATGTCATCCAACTCAATATTAGCCACATAGTATCAGTGAGATAAATGTGTGCTGAATGTCTTGGCTAAATCAGTTCGTCTATTGTCATCTGGGTAGGCCAGCCTCAGGAACACACATCATGATCAACTTTGAAGTACTGTATTGATTTTGAGGCTCATAGCCTCCTGGAACCAGTCCAAACCTTTATTCTCTTACAGATTTTCATTGGGCTTTGTGAAGGCTGACCTCAGCATTTGCATATTCAAGCAAACTATGCCAGACTTTCTATCTTTTTAGATAAGTGAAAGATGAAATTGATTTGTCTAGATTCAAAATTTTCTAAATTTACTAAGTTTGTTACTCACAAAATTTGAACCTTATTCTTCAGATCTCCTTTGGTAAATCTTAAAACATCTTACACTTTCTCTTTTTGTTTTTTAAATGTATTTAGTATAGGGTCTCACTACACAGATCGAATTCATAGTGATTCTCCTGTTTTCAGCCTCCCAAGCACTGGGATTTCAGGGGTGTGCCACCACACCCAGGCTCAAACTCCATCTCAACGTGCCCTGGGGGTGGGGCTGGCACAGCACGCCCAGGGTCAAACCCCAACCACTGTGCTTTGCCTAAGTAGGTACTTTAGTTCACTGAGCTGTCTGGCCAGCCCAAAACATCTTAAACTTTCCATGTTTTTCCCATATTGATTCTGTTTAGATGCTGAACTGTTTAGCAAGAAGGAAGTCTAGGAAAAATAGAAATGTTTACTTTTGGCAGAAGTTGGAATAAGAATTATTTTGGTTACTTTTCATTTGTTTCTGGGACAAAATACCAACACCCGAAATGAAGGAAAGAAAGGTTTAGCTCACAGTTTGTAGAGATTTTAGTCCATACTCTGTTGGTTCCAAGGCAAATGGCAGCAGTTCATTGTGAGACCGAAGACAATGAAGAACAGAGGAGCAGCAGCAGCTGCAGCATCCATCAAGACTGTCTTCTACACTGATTGTGAAGACTGATGCTCTACCATGCAGATCAAAGATTGGAACGCCTCCAAAGTGGCTTGGCTGTGAAGTTGGGTGGCAAAGAGTAGAAGTCCTCCCAGAAAGTAGGGCGCAGAAGCCTTCCTCAACTCCTTTATGTACTGTTTTTGTGCTGAGTCACTCTGAGGCAGGACCCCCTACACCTCATGGCATGGAATGAACAAGTAGATCCAGTCAAGGTTCCAGATCCAGCCAAGCTTCTAAAATCTCAAGTTGCCACCCTTGTCAACTTGACAGCTACACAAAACTTCTATAAACCAGTCTCCAGATACAAAGAAATGCTTCTTAACATTTCACAACTTGGACATGATAACACATGTTTAGTAGTCCTTAAGAATCAGTATTAAGTCTATTAACATTATATTGCTAATATAATGAAGCATAACATTTTGCCTCCCCCCCCCCCCCAAAGACTCATGTACATCCGAAGGCACTTCAGTCTGTCTGCAAGAGTTGCCAAGTTGTAACTGTTTCAGCATCGCTGAAGAGTCCAAGTCCCAACTAAGGCAAACTTTTAGCTGTGAGCCCCTGTACAAAGGAAAAGTTAAACACTTAAACATTCAAAGGCACAAGATAAGCATTACCATTGCAAAGGGTATACACATGGGGATACAAACCATTGGGACCAAGGCAAGTCCCAAATTGAGAAGGGCAAACATTAAGCCCTGTGGAACATCCAAAGCAACCTGTAATGAGTTGTGAACTCCAAAGCCTTACATGACTCCACCCCTATGGAACTTCTGGTAGCTCCCATAGCTTTTCTTAGGAGTTGGCTTTGCTCTCTCCTTTCAGCTCTCCTTAGACCACCCATGTTCTTGGATTTTTTAAACTGCTGAGTTTTCCATTGAATAGCCTTCTCACACACTGCCCTCTCGGGGGTACACTGCTTGGTTTCCCAGGCCTTCTGAAACCTCAGAATTACTACATTGTGCATACACCTAAAACCAGTGCCTTGTGGATGATGCCAAGGGCTGCTCGCAGCTGGAGCAGTAGCCAGGCTTCCTTCTCTCTTGGCTGTAGGGGTCAAGTGCCTGGATCTCTGAGTACCCTGACCTGACTCCAAGAACAAAATTTTTTATGCTGGCACCATTCTGGAATCTGGTGTGGCTGCCTTTCGTATTCTGGAATGGAGGCTACTGCCTCCATTCTGGAACAAGGGACTCTGTGGCTTTCTCCTCAAAGCAAAGTCCCTCACCCTTGAGATTCTGAGGCTGCAAAGGGTGAGAACTGCCACCTGCTGTGATGTCTTCAGGACATCTTTTCTGTTCCCCTGTTCTTCCTGGACAATGGAAGTCTCAGCTCTATCTTTGCAGTCTACAGCCATCCTAGCACTGTCTTTCTGACCAAACTCACATTTTAAATCATCCTGCTGGGCTCTTTGCTCTTGACTTTCAACATATATCTGACTAAAAGCCCCCAGCAATAGCCATGCTCAATATTCTATTGCTTTGAGATTTCTTTTTCAAGATTAACTAGTCCACTGTGCTTAATCTCAGTCTCAGGCAATGTCTCTGGACAGGAGCAAAATACTGACTGTGAAGACTGGTCTTCCACTGAGAAGATGAAAGGTCCTCTGAAGTGATGCTGCTGTGGAAATCAAACTCCTCCAAAGTGGCATGACTGTGCAGTGGTATTGCAAAGATCAGAACTCCTTCCAGGAAGCAGGACACAAAAGCCTTCCTCAATTCTTGTCTGTACCCTTTTTGTGCTGAGTTTCTCTGGGACAGCACCCTCCATGCCCCACAGCATGGAATCGACAAGCAGATCCAGCCAAGCTTCTAACATCTGGAGTTGACACAATGTATCAATCACCACAAGAACCTTTTTTTTGGTACTAAATAAACAATGCTATGAAAATCATTTCTCTACAACACAAGTCTGGCAGATGAGAGATTGTTGCATGTTTTTGAAAAGCAGGTACTTCATTGGATTCAAGTGACCTTCTAATTTTATAGCAATGGCCGTAGTAACGCAGCAGCCTTTGTCTTTGTTCAGGTGTCTGTTTACCGGGAAGCCATGTCAGGTTTGTCTCCATCCATTCCTTGACTAATCCCCACATTTTCCCTGAACACTTTTCTGTGACTAACTGCACTCTGTTTTACGATGGAGTCTGAACATTTTGAGAACATAACCCTGACCCTGTGGTTTTCCAGGTTGTTCTGGTGAGGTGGAATGAGCCATACCAGAAATTGGCCACCTGTGATGCAGATGGAGGAATATTTGTGTGGATTCAGTACGAAGGCAGGTGGTCTGTGGAACTGGTCAATGATCGAGGGGCTCAGGTGAGTAGGCAGCAAACCTCTTGCAATCAAGGTACACTAGACAGAGTTCTAGAGCATAAGAATTAGCATTGCACAGCACTGGATCTTTTGTAAATGAAGTAGAAGAAAAAATAAGTAAAATGAGAACCTTGCCTTTTATTTAGCTTGAGTCAGTTGATAAAAAGTGAGATTGTGAGATCATACCTCCTCTTCCACCAGGCTGCTGCTGCTGGGAGAACTCTCCAAGCTATAAGGATCTGTGAATCATTTGTTATCCAGTGTTATGCTTACATGTTAAATAAGGATCCTTTGGAGTAGTTCTACAATAACACTTTTTTGCACCCTTTTAGAATGTATTTTCTCTTGTGCTATGATCTTTATACTTCTCTCACTGAGAATATCACCTGATTATTAGAACCTACTCAACAAGCCAAGAGTTTTTAATATTCATTTCTATTAAAATGGGCACCTGTTGTCATAGTTTGCTCTTCCTTTCTGATACAGTTTGTGTCTGCTCTGTGGAAAATAATTGCTCCAAGGATACCCTGCTGAGCCATGCTATTTGTAAGACTGTTCCATGGATTGTTCTGGCTTGTAATACAGCTCTCCCCTCGATATATGAATGGGCCGCCTGGCACTCGTGTGTTTAGTGACAGATGCTGGGGCAAACGGTTCTCACCTGTGAATTTGACAGGGCTATGAACCTGCGTCCTCAAGGGATGAGGGCTGGATGTTGTGGGGCACAGTTGTTTTGTTACTCTTAACTCTCCCAGAATGATTCCCCTGCCTGTTGGCTTAACTAAGTATCTCAAGTTTGAAAGCTACAGACTAGTAAAGTGACATAAAATTGCTAGAAATAAAGATACTATTTGCCAGGGAGTAAACCAGGCTGAAGGTTTCTATAAAATGTCCTCACAGAAGAAAAACTTATCTTTCTGTGAAGACAGAACAGTCTTTTCTCTGTGTTTATTTAGTGGGTAAATCAACAATATTGACTGATTCTGATAAAGCTCACTTCCCTGGGGTGAGAAAAATAGGAGGTAACATCTTCTTGAAGGCAAGCTGCTTGTATGGAAATCTCTATGACCATGAGAAGTTTAGGTCACTTTGAGAGTGAATGAGCAGTAGCTTTGACATTAGACAGCATAGTGCAAAAATACCCCATGAGGGGCCAGGGAAATAGCGCAGTAAAATAAATGCTTGTCTGGCAAGCACAAAGGCCTGAGTTCAATCCCCAGTCTTACAAAAAAAAAAAAAAAGACTTCTAAGTTGGAGGTATTTCAGTTTTCCATGCCTGAATTTCCTCATCTATGATACAGGGACAATAATTCCCTCTGCTTCAGAGGATTACTATGAAGATTCGATGAGAATGTACATGAAAAGTGTTTATATCCCTATCTGCACATAGCACTGGTAATAATGCATTACTATTGTGTCTGTAATATTTTGTCATACTGCTACCTCATAGCCCCCTCATGCAGAGCCCACCTGCCTTGAAGCAGTAGTCATATAGTCTCAAAAACAAATTTTGGGCCTGAAGATAGCAAATTTTCATGGTTTTCTGAGAAGTAGACAGTTCTCTTGAAGTTTCCTGTAGTGTTTCTAACATATCATAACTTCCTCTAATAAAAGCATGAGATTCTCTTCCTTAGAAAAGCCAGTGGTAGGGTGAGACTTGTCTTGAGGTTTAAAATGTAGCAAGAACCCTTTAAATCATTACTCAGAGAAAGAAAGGTGAGGGCAGCTAGGACACGTGCCAACTATTCGATGGGCTTTTTCCATTTGTTATTTCTCTCAGTCTCCATAGGATCCTTATTCTGAAGACATTATGCTAATAAAAGAGAAAGGATTCAGGGAGATTCTGCAGTTTGCCCAAGGAAGTTGTTGGGTAGCAAAGCCAGAACTCAAACTTTGGCTTGAGTCCAAAGTACTCCAACATACAGCCTTCTTCCCAGGCCCAAAAAAAAAAAACTCCACTATTTTCTTTTTGGCAGAAAATGCTACCTATTCATAGTATATACAGAAATGCTCAGACTTTATTATTGTTTGAGAGGCCAGAAGTACCACTGCCACGTTGTTTTCTCCTGACAGCAACTTCTCTGAGCAGGTGATCCCTGTCATCTCCACAGTGCACCTGTATGGTTGCCACCACTTGTCACATCCTTCCTTGTTTCTTTCCACTGAGAGTTTCAAACAGACAAACATGACAGAAACCAGAAAGGTAGGATGAATGCAATCCTGCAGACAGATGAGTTTGAGTGGGCCACAGAACATCTGGTAGTATCCTGAGCCTCATAAATGCTTATGTCTGCCAGATTCCACTGTGGAATCCACAGAGAAATCTCTGTGGACCTGAATCCAGTTTTAGCTAATTTTACTGTTTAGATTTTGATTCTTAAAATTTAACCCACTGAGCCGCTGTCATCACTAAACAGTGACTGGCGGGTGGGACAATTTGGTTTCTTTTTGTTGTTAGAATCAGATGGCATCTGAGTAAAGGACACCACACACAGGAGATGCTGGAACACTGATCAAGGCAATGGAGGCTGTGCTCATTTGGAAAATTATGTGGAGAAAAGAGCAGTTCTGTTCCTTATAAGCAAGGTCAGAGAAAAGCACCGCTTTTTAGAAGAAATAATAGGTGTTCCTTGCCTTTCATTGTCACAAAGTATATCAAATATTTGAGAAATGCTAAGTGATGCCATACCTTTTTTTCAGGAAATGATTAGGAACTCTTCATCTTAAAAATGAGTCTGGAACAGTACATACATTGTTTTATAGTGTTAGTCACTGAGGATGGCTCCACCCTGCATACACATTCTGAGACAGTCTAGTGAAAAGTTGCCCTGGGCAACACTGTGATTAAGCTGCTGTTCAGCTCAATCACTCCACATCTGAAAACTCTTCAATAAGGCAAGAGCACTGTAACCTTCTGCAGTTGAAAACAACCAAAAGAAAGGGCATTTTGACTATCTCCTGCTCCCAATATTTGGTACTTGGCTTCCTTTGTATTGTTGTTCCAGTTGTGAGGTATTCTTCTCACTTATCACTTCACTCTAGTAAGCCCAATTACACCATGTAAACATTCTGTTCAAATGTTTGCGTTCTGCTCATATTTTCTATGAAATTACTAGTGTTTTGTTTTTGTTTTTTTAAAAAATCCCTAAAGTAGAACAAATAAAAGCAAGAATAGACACGTAGGATTATATCAAACTAAAACACCTTTGTATAAGAAAGAGAATAAGAGACAACTGCAGAATGGAAGAAAATATTTGCAAACCATACATCTGACAGAGTTAATGTCCAGAATTGTAAGGTACTCAGTTCGTCAATAGAAAAAAATAAAATCCAAACACATCAATTAAAATTGGCAAAAAATAAAATAAAATAAAACAGCAATAATATGGTAGATATTTCTTAAAAGAAAAAATACAAATGACTAATACATATAAGAAAGAGTGCCCAATTTTCATTAATCATCATTGGTAAAAATCACAATGGATGTTCTTTCAGACTAGATAGTATAACTAATGATAACAAAATGCAAATCAATATCTTTCTCAGGTTTGAATGGCTGTGATAAAAAAAAGATAGCAAGCACTGGTAGATTATGAAAAAAGGATACTCTACTTGCATACTATTTGTGAGTTGTAAATTAATACAACCATAGTTGTACTAAAGTAGCATGGAAGTTCCTCAGAAAACTAGAGTGACCATATGATCCCACAAACTCATTACTGAGTATATATCCAAAGGAAATGAAATTAGTATAGTTGGCAAGTACTCTATCACTGGGTTGCACTCCAAGCCCATCCTTAATTATTCATATAGTAGTCCACATTATCCACGAGTATACAAACATAGTATACTATTGGGAAATGCATAGAAGTAATTTAACAGAGTAAAAAGATAAAAATGCTCAGTGGAACAGATGCAATAAATGCACATGTTCTTTTCTTTCATTTTCATCTAGAGAATATTGTTAGTCAGACTGCAAAGAAATATAATCAGAAATTAGGGCTTTACCAGTTTGGTAAGTGACTAACAGACATAATGGAGGACCTGTTAATAATTGTAAAAATTAAGACTGTGTAGCAGTGGTTAAAAAAGTGACCCTCAGGCCAGACAGCCTACGATCTTTCTTGGTTCTGCCATTCCTCCCCACTGTGTGACTAAGAATAAATCTTTCTTTAGACCCTTTGCTGTGACTTAGTTTTCTCTATACGTTGGGAGATAATACTTACACTGATGTTGTTGTGCGTCTTTATGAGTTCACAAAGCATATGCAGCAGTGCCAACACTATATTTCATTTCAGTCATTGTGTTGTAGTTTTTTAAATGCCTTTTACATTGTTTTCTTTACATCATCTTGATCTCTGCCAAAAGGCTAACTTAATGACAATAGGTTTTGACAAAGGTGTTTTTCCATTTAGATGATAAACTAACTTCTCTTCATCCCATGTGTCTTGAAGGTGAGTGATTTCACATGGAGCCACGATGGGACTCAGGCACTTATTTCATATCGCAATGGGTTTGTCCTGGTTGGTTCCGTCAGTGGACAAAGACACTGGTCATCAGAAATAAACTTGGAAAGTCAAATCACATGTGGCATATGGACTCCTGATGACCAACAGGTAATACCTCTGTATGTGAGTGAGTAATACTAAAGACCATGGGGGCTGAGAAGAAAAAAAGTGGCACGAGACAAAAAGGTGGTTCAGAAAATCTTAAAGAATCACAAAAGAAGCTGGGAGTGATGGTTCACACCTACAATCTTAGCACTCTGGGAAGCTGAGGCAGGAGCATCACAAGTTCAAGCCCAGCCTACATAATTTAGCCACTTAGTGAGACCCTTTCTTAAAACAGGGCTGAAAGTATAGCTCAGTGTAAAAGCCCTGGGTTTGGTGGCCAGTACCAAACCAAAACAAAACAAAAATCAAAGGAAAGGACACCAAAACTATCCATGTAAAACTTAAACATTACCATTTAAATTTTACAAGGTGTTCATATAAATTTGTTTCAAAATCGCATGAATAGTCAATTGATAAATGGATAATGAGTATAAGTAATTCATAAAAAAAGAAATTCAATGTTAATAAATGTACAGTGGAAAGGTTTTCATTCTCTGGGGAAAATGTAAAATTAACCCAATCAGGATATACTTTTCACTTATCAGCAAAAAATAAAATGATACAGAATATTTTCTGGTTATTGAAAAGAGCCTTCTCCCTCATTGCTGGTAATGTGTATTAAGACCTTTGGCTAAGTAATTTGGCAGAATGTGTCAAAAGGTTTACAAAGTATCCACTTTTGTAACATACTTTGGTATTTTATTTAAAAGAAACAAGTAGAGACAAGCTATAATCATTAAAGTGTTATATGTGATGTAAAATTTTTCAATAGCATTCTTGACTAAAAAGAAAATGATTACATAAAATAACATAACTACTTAACAGAGGAGACAGTAAGTCAACTTATATAGATTTTGATCGTGAGGATAATATAATCGGAAAGAGCTTTTAAGGTGTTAAAAAATCAGACTACAAAATAGTAAATGTAGTATGTTGTTGCTTTAGAAAACAACATATGTACACACATGCACATACACATGCAAAAAGACTTAAATATGTGATAAAAAGACAATTGGAAAAGGATGAATTAAAATGCTGCAAATAACCAGAAAATATTCTGTATCATTTTATTTTTTG
>PVKN010042691.1:0-10359 GCA_004027915.1 Capromys pilorides | reverse complement strand
TTGAATTCTGATTATTTTGTTTAGAGAAATTTTGTATCATTTCTAGTGCTGTCTTTTTCTATTACTATTTTGTGGTCTTTTTAAAAACATAAAGTCACTTAGTGTGAAGTCAGAGACAAGGCCTAGAGTTTGAATCTCAGCTGCACAATTTCCTGAACGTGTGACTTCAGCTGAGACACTAGCCACTCTGAGCCTTAGTTTCCTCACCCAGGAAGTGAGGACATGGTGCCACTTGTGCCACTGGAGTGAAATGAATGCCACAAGAGTTAGCATTTGCTTACTGGTTAGATCAGTGCTATAAGCATGCTTGGTTCTCTCTTCTTTCTCTGCATTCTGTTTTGTGCAATTGCATTTAACTCTTCTTTTAGCATTTTAGTTGTACTTTTAACAAAAATTCTTTTCAAGGTTTTCCTAGAGCAGTGCGGTGAACCTTCTAGAGCATTCAATGATACAAACACCCTACAGTGGCACTTGGACCATAACCCACCACCACTGTCCTAGAGTTTACAATATACACTTTTAACTACTCCAAGTTGATTTGCAAATAACACTATGCCTTTTCATACATAGTGTGCACATCTCATAACAGAATATTTTCAGTTCCTTTCTCACATCTGTTGAGATGTCTGTCCTTCACTGCACTTATCCATATGCTCTAATCATCCAGTACATGATTATTAATGATCTATACAAAAAGCTATCTTTTAGATCTGTGAAGTTAATCTCTGGTGCTCTTTATTTCTTCTATTGATTCAAGTTTCTTGCATTCATTTGTCTTCTGCCTAATGAACTAAGTTAAATGTTTCATTCATAAAATTCTGGTGGCAGTTTTGTTGGGAATGGTGGTACATGTCTGTAATCTCAGCACTCAGGAGGCTGAGGGCAGAGAATTGCTGGGAGTTTGAGGCCAGAAGAGGCTATACAGTAAGTTCAAGACCAACCTGAACTACTCAGAGACTCTATCTCAAAACAAACAGATAACAAACTTCTATTTTATTTTTCTGGAGGCTTTATTTTTCCTTCACTTTTGAAGAATAATTTCGCTATGTCTAGAATTCAAGGTTCAAAGCTTTTTTTCAATGCCTTGCATATTTTACTTCACTTTCAAATTTCATGCATGGTTTCTGACAAAAGACCTGTTAGTAATTCTTAACTTATTGCCTTATGAGTAAAAGTGCTTTCATTTACCTGGCTTCTTTCAATATTTTCTCCTCGTCTGTGATTTTCTTTCAATTATGTTACTGGTTTTCCTGTTTCATTTTGTCTTATATTTATCCTATTCACTCTTGCTGATCTTCACTGTCTGTAATTTTATGTCTGTCATTACTTTTTGAGAAGTTTTCAAACATTATCATTTCAAATATTTCTGCTTCTCACTTTCTAGTATTATAACTATTTTTTATCTCCCTCTTTAACTCTGTCTCTTTATTTCTCTTTTCCTCCTCTTCTCCTTCTTCCCTGTCTTCTTCATCTTCATCTTCATATTCATCTGTCTTTGTCTTCGCCTTCTTTTATATCTAAACTCTACCTTATTCTAAAAAAAGGAAGGCCATTCCTCTCTCTCTCTAGCTCCTTCTAGCTCTCCTGGTTTGCCTTAGAGAAAAGGGGAAAGCAACCACAGAGAACACTGGGAACACTGCAGCCAGGGAAAGGAGAAGGAGGCAAGAAGAAACACTTGTAAACAACGCAGCTCACAACTCACACCTGAGAGCTCATTTCCTGTTGGAACACTTCCCTGCATTCATATTCACTGCTTCTCTCCTCAGCCGCATCAAGTTTACTGGCAAGTCCACTAAAGGTAACAGTAGTTTTGTTGTTTTTTTCCTAGCACTTCTTTTACCTTCTTTCTTAGACTTTCCCTCCCTCTCTCTACATCACTCATCTATTCTCACATGCTGTCTGCTTTTTCCATTAGACTCCCTAACATATTCATCATAGTTATTTTAAATTTCCTATTTGGTAATTTCTGCATCTCTGTCATGTTCGAATCTGATTCTGATGACTGATTTTTCTCTTTAGACCATGATTTTTCTTGCCTTTGGGTGTGCTTATATGTTTTTAATATCTATCAGTGGAAACTGAGGTAGATCGATCATTTGTGTGAGGGTATATATTAATCTCAAGGGAACTGCATTTACTCCTTATTCCCTTGCCTTTGTTTCCTTCACTACCTTTGGGTTTCTCTAAGTATTCTCCTCAGAGGGGGTCTATGTCTTGCAACTTTTTCAGCTTAAACTGTTATCATAATAAGGACGTGTTGGTGAGGAAACATTCTATACTTTTCAGATTAGCTCATGTCTTTTGTAGTCAGACATTTATGGGCTGTGTCACACCTATAGTCTTACAAGTTGGAGCTGAAACTTAAAGCCTACATATTTCTTTTTGAAATTTAGTCTCTTAAACTCCTGAAAATTCAGTTTCAATATTTGTAAAGTAAAAATAACAATACCTGCCTTTGGCAATTGTAGAAAATAAAGGAGAGTGTGTAAAGTGCCTAGCACATAATAGCCACAAAACACTGGCCTTTGGTACATGTGTCCCCCTGATCACCAAGTGAAATCACTAGTGGTGGCGTACCACCAGAGGCAGGAACAGCCTGGGAGGGCTGGTGGAGGAGATGAGGTACCAGAAGCATAAGTGGGGGAAAAATACCTTCGGTGTCTTTTTCATCTCTGTGACTCCATGGTTCTCTTGCTCCCATTTTCTAAACCTAGTCACTCTTGAAGAGAAAGTTAATTAACAGAATATTCAAATTAAAGAGCAGTTATAATACTAATTAACTTTTTTTTAATCAACAGCTTGTCCAGTTCTGAACATGTGTAAATCAAGACATCAGTGTCTCTGTAACTGACAGAATTTCACACTGGAAAATTGCAATCATATTGCTATCAGCACAGAACTGAACAGCATAGAAATGGCAGGTTTTGAACCTCTTCTGCTAACAGAGGTGTTCTCAGAGATCAGCAGACCGGTGACAACTCTGAGCACTGTCCCAGCCTGCCCTGGGCAGAAGGCCTCAGGGTCAGGTGTGTCAAGCCCAGAAAAAGAGGGTAGTTGCTTCACCTACTTCCCCTGTCCCTTTTGATTATGGGAAACTAAACCTGCATGTTCTTAGAATGCAACAAGCAGGCGGTGCTGTGCTTTGCTGGATGGTCCTGAGGACTTGTCCAGTAGGTGGCTAGTGATTCTCAGAGGAAGAGGAGGTTGTGTCAACACTGGAATTGCTGTGTCACGCATAGGAGTTTCTGTGGAACATCACGCAAGCATGCTTTGCACAGCATGAATAGAAGGCTTGTACCAGAAATTGTAGCAGTCACAATGGCCCTCCATGCCTTTGTCACAGGGACAGAGAATCAAGAATTCTAAAGAATAAGGAAAGAGAAAATCAGAGATTCTCTTTAAAAAATACCCCGAAATTGTCAAATTGTCCTTACGGCCCTGAGTATGTTGGGGGTACTAGGAATTGAATCCAGGATCTTTGCACTGAGCTATATACACAGACCTTGCTGTTGTTGATTTGTTTTCATTTGGAAAGAGGGTCTCAGTAAATTGTTCAGTGTGGTCTCAAACTTGGTATTCTCCTGCCAAAGTCCCCTAGGATTACAGGCAAACACTACCTATGTTTAGTTCGTTATGGCAACTTTTGTACAGGGTCTGATGTGCTTTTCTCCTAAATAGTTCCTTCATCCACATTTATCAACTTTCACTGTGGTTTTTACTCTCATCTGTTTATTTAAATAGGGCAAAGTTCTTAATTTTAAATTAAAATAAGAAATTGAGTAGGCCTATGAATTTTAAGTTCTCCTCTATTTTTTTCTGATTTGACAGAATAATATTTTCATTATTTATGCTAGTTACACTACTGATGAGACTGTAGCGTAGTTCTTCTGCAATAGCACATACACATAGCATGCATGGGGCCCTTGCTTTAACCCCCAGCACTACACACACACAACAGATTGAGGTTTCCTCGCAGTACTATTGCATTGTTTTAATAAATTATCAAGTAGGAAAAACAATCAGAATTACTTTTTTTTAAAAAAAAGATTTGGCTTAATTCATTGTAGAAAACAACTTCTAACACAGAAGGTTCAAGAGACCTTCACGTAGGAAGTACATATACATGTGTAAGAAGAGGGAAAGGACTCACTGAGGGAATCTGGAGCTCCCAGAGCTAAAGAGCAGTGAGAAACAATTTCATCTCTAGGAGGGATCAGGGGAGCCCTGAGAAACTAAGCCCTACAGGAGGCTCCGCCATTGTCCCTCCTTGGGCATGGATTCCAACCATAATCAAAGCCTCAATGCACCATAAAGAAGGGAATTGGCATAGGCACCCTGCCTCAATATCCTTACTTGAGCCAAACTTTAGCCCCCACCTTGGCCAAGCCAACAAGGCCATGCACATTGCTGGCAGGGATGTGTTCTGCAGTGCTCAGGCTCCTGGGACTCACAGAAGGGCTCAGAAAGGAAGGAAATGCTTCCTGAGGAACAGGAAAGAGTCATAGAGAATAGCGACGCCATTATATTCACAGATTTATAGCAACAATTTCTAGTCCTAAGGCTCTTACATGATCCTTTTGTTTGTATTACTTTTCAAGAATAGATTCTTGTTAAAGAAAGAAAATTGGTTAATGGTCATTCACATACAAAAACAAGTCTGATATTCTTCTGACTATTCTCAATTTAATATTTTATCACATTAGCTCCTTTTTTTATTATGAAGCCATGCACTTTTAAGGCCCACCTGTGAGATTTCATTAGTAAAACTGGGAGAGTTCAGTTTTGTGTTTTGGTTTTTGTTTTTGTTTCAGAAAGGAACACAGGGTTGAATGCAATTTTACAAAAAATGATGAAATCAGAAGCATAGGAACTTATTCCTCCACACATTTTATTCTCCCTCATTTAGCAAAAAAATATTTCATACTTCTCAGCCATCACTATATGGTGATGATAAGGAGAGGGTACCCAGGCAAGCTCAGCGGTGAGCCCCGTGTGGCCCAGCTGTGCCACGCAGGTCTATAGATCCTCCCTGCCTACTGGGGAGCCCATCTGCAAGTGAGTGGTCTATGTGGATCTAGGGATTATTACCAGCTTGGTTGAACGAGCATTAAGTAATAAATCAGGAAATACCAGGAGCCTGCTGCACACATTATTAGTTCTGTATGTGCCACTGATAAAGTTCTGAAATGCAGACACAACCTGAAAGGGAATGCTTCTAGAACAAAGCTCTTTTGTGTAAAATCAGCCCCAGTATATAAACTGCTGCTGAGAATCTTAGTCTTCTCAGTAGTGGTGGCAGCAGCTGAGAAAAACATAGCTGGAAAGCATTGCACAGTCACCCATGTCGTGCCCCATTAGACATGCTGCAGCCTGCCTCGGGGTGACCAGGCATATGAAGCAGGCCCTCTAGGCGGTCCTTTTGCAAAGAAGTAGAAAGAAAGCTTGTGGGGGAGCCCAGTTGTACAGCCCTCTCTGCCCCTGAAGTCAACTGGGCCACAGCAGGTATGAAATGACAAGACTTTATTTTTATTTAGAAAAGTAAAGGAAAAGACATTTTATAAACGTAAAGGCCATTATTAAAGTTCATTAGGAGGATAAAAAGTTGTCTGAGGAAACTATAGCTTTCCTGTTCAAACAGAAGCAAAACATACAATTTTTCTCATTTTCTTTTTCAATCATTTGAGAGACAGAAAGAGACAGAATGAGACACACAGAGAAAGTGTGCTAAGGGCCCATTTCAGGTAGTGGAGATTCAGGAAGAAGAAGATGGACACAGTTCCCATGTATGTGGCTTCCAGCAAAACAGAAAGGTGCTTATAAAATACCTGTAAAAATAGCAGGTCACAAAATGATATGTAAGGGATGAGAATTTTTGGATTTAAAAAAGAAAAAATGTGTATGCAGCCCTGAGAATATTTATCAAGACTTTCTAGATGGCAAAATAGAAACTGAACCTGTTTACAGTTATCATGTAAATATTCTCAAGTAAACTCATGTTCTTAAGACAGACACTGGTGCTCATTCTCCTTATGATGGCAGCATATGGGTGGGTGCCTGCCAGAAGTGGCGTCAGGGGCTGGTTGTTGACTTCCAGTGACTGCAGACCCCACCAGCCACTCCAGTGTGCGTATGTTTGGTGATGAGTATAGCACCATATTTTCACTTGCTTTATGGGATGATTTGATTGAATGTGTTAGGCAGATTCATTGTGTGATCCAGTCATAATCAGAAAAGAAAATTCTTATCGATCTATGAAACTGTGACTCAGTTGAACCTTCATATGACTCTGGTTAATAGCCAGAGTTTTGGAATCTTTGCCCTCCACACTGCTACCACTGTTACATTTTGCTGAGATGTGTTAGGTGTCTTGGAAGAAATGAACATAGCAGTGGACTAATAGGACTGTTAATAGCTTTTGTTGCTTTGTTGAGCTTCTCAAATTATGCTATTAGGTGTAGAACATTATTTAGAAGCTATTAAAATACATAATTTTGGCCCATTGATTTTATACTACACATACCCATAATTCGTGTGATAGGTTTGTTTTGTTCATGTGCAGGCTGCTTAGATGCTGGGAGTAGCAAAGAACAAAGTGTTCTGTATGCACTTCCTGGGATGTGAAGGGCTCTGAAATGTGGCTCTGGCGTGGACAGATAAGCCAGTCAATTTAAGTCATATTAAATGACTTCACTTTTAAATAGAGCTTTAATTTCAGCCTAGTTGGAAAGGGGCAGGGATGATACGGTGAAATTTAAAGTCCTTAACAACTTCTTTTTAGGACATGATTTTCCAGATTTGGGCTGGGAAGCAACACAGGATGATCTATTATAGTCAAGGCTCCAGGGGCTAAAATAGCATCTTGGTCATTTACATCAATCTCAGACTTGCTCTTTGCCAAGTCAGGCTTTACTTCATTTCCTCTTATGTCTAATTCCTTCAAGCTTTTATAAAGCTTTTGTTTTTGAATTGGTTTTAATTAACTTATAACATGAAAGAAGAAAAAATGCAAATAATAAACATGTACTTTAATTAATTAACATAAAGTAATCACACCAATGTAGCCACCACCCAGATCAAAATTCATAACAATTGCTGGAACCATAGGAACCCCGCAGGCCTTCTTCCAGTCACTTCCTCCTCATTCTTCCCAAAGATAACCACTTGATTTCTGAAGCTATAGAATATTTTTGCCTGGTTTTGAATATAAATCTATTCATTGATGTTGTTGTGTGTGGCTATATCTTATTCATTTAACTTCTGAATGGTATTCTATTACTAGACATTAGGTTTATTTTGAGTGTTACACATCCTTCTTCTGCTATAAAGAATTGTGTCCATGACTTTTAACTGTACACTTTTCTGTTGGGTTTGCATCTAGAATGGAAGTGTTGGATTACAGAGTATGCTTATATTCAACACTAACATGTGATACCAGACAATTGTCCAAGCGTTTGGGGGATTAGCACTTTAAACCTTACCAGTAACATACAACAGTGCCACATTTCTATCCAGCTATTCTGGAGAGTTTGCTCTAGTGTTTTGTTGTGAGTTTAATTTGACTTTTCTGGTTTGCTAAAAAGGAAATTTAACACCATATACTGTACTATGTTTGCTGGTCTCTTTGTAGAGTCTTGCTTACCATTTTTCTCCTGTATCATTTGCAGTTCCATTATTTTATAAGATTTGTTTTAGTAGAGGTATAAATTACATGTTGTGTGATTTCTCTCAACATGTAGTTCCTCTTTTCACTCTCTTCATAGTCCTTTTTGGACTGAAACTCTCAAATTTAACATAGTTCATTTTATTAATATTTTATTTGTTGTTATTTTCTATGTCCTAATAAATCTTTAATTACTCAAACTTCAGGACATATTTTCCAATGTTAGCTTCTCAACAGCAACATTATTTTATCTTTTACATTTATATATATGGATGCACTGGAATTGACTTGAGGGTGTGATAAAAGATAGGATTTCACCAGCTTTATCAGGATTTGGAGGTGTCACAGATAAGTAGATGCTTGCTTTCTATCGCTGAGAATTTTTATTTTATAGCTACAAAAAGAGACAGTTTACATGAATCTAGAGAAATTAAAATCATGTATCATTCTCATGAGTTAACACAATGAAAAATGCCGGCAATAAATTCATTATTGTGTGAGGCCTCTAATCTTTCCTCTTGCTTTTCCATTAGGCTGGCCTGCAAGGATGCTGTAAGAGGGTTTTCTGCTTTTTGGACTCTGACTAGCTCAACCAATGAGAACTATTAGATGGAGATAAAAGGAAGGAGGGCCTATGGGGTAGGTGCTACCCCAGCTCTCTTCTTTCCAAGAGCACAGCTCCAGCTAGCTCCCCATGCCCTGTGGTAATCATTTTCCCGTCTTATTACCACTCCTTGTTCTTCTTTCTTCAAGTGAAGGGATGGAAACTATTATTTGCTGCGCTGGCCCAGAAGTTCTCTACTGTCTTTTGCTGGTTGTCCTGAGTTGTATCCACAGTTTTGTAAATCATTGATTTATTAAACTTGCCTCAATTTTCTTGTTCTAACTGCTCCCTGTTGAAACCCTGTATGATGCAATAATGGCATTGTAAAAGTAGCTTCACCTACTAAAAAGTTTCAATTCACTGTCATTAAAGTCTATTCTTTTCATTATAATATAATCTTCAAATTTAGGCCACCAAGAACTTTAGAGATCTTACATTTCTTAAGTAATAGCTTTATTACTGTGTCTGGAATTTTCTTACATATGGCTGGTGCCCATTTTGCAATTGATCCATCTGATCCACAGACCATGACAATCATGTAACAAGAGTTGCCTGACAACAGAAAAATCACAAAATGCTTCCTGATTTCAGAAATGCTAAAATTTATAATCATTTTTCTTATAATCAATGAAATGCTATGCCTAATCAGGAAAACTACAAAAAAATGCCAAGATTTTCACATATGTTATTATTGTCTTCAACACTAATAGTAATTCTTAATGGCAGAAATCCTTTTTATACAGGTGGAAAAACTCAGGGTTGAGTTAAGTACTTTGCTCCAGATCAAGCATCCAGGTCTCATCAAGGACAGCAACAGAACTGCGATTTGAAACCAAGTTTGTCTAATGCCAAGCCTGTACTGACTCAATGCTCACACAGCTATGTGGTCACCTGGAGATGGTGAGAGATCATGATCTATCCAGTGAATTGCTGGCAGTCTTGCCTAGCCCTTAGGTTCCTTTCTGAAACCCCTATTAACTCCTCTTCCAATTTTAGGTCTTCAGCTTTAATGGTTTTGTCACTTGCCCCACCAAAATAAGTCATCTAGGAGCGCAAGGGCTGATTGGCCATGATACCATGTTTTTCCTTCACAAGGCAGCTCTGACAGACCCTCAGCCAGCGATCAGTCACCTCCAGCCCAGTGGGTCCAGGTGTGCTCTGCCTGTGAGTGTACCTGTGTGAGCCTGCAGGGCCCACAGCAGTGATGAGGACAAAGCTACATGCCAAGCATCAGAAAGGAAGTGACTGGCTACATGAAAATACACAGTAAAACATCCTGCAAGGATCAGGACAATAGTGGCCACAGGGAGCCCTGTGACACATAAGAAGGTTTCTGGTACGGGTCACAGTGCAGGTTCCAAGGAGGTGGTGAGCACCATTGAGCAGAACAAGCAAGCACGTTTTCTCTACCACAGAGGGTACTCAAGCCTTGTACTTGAATGTTGCAGTAGTTTCAGCCCTTCTCAGTGCCCTTGAAATTTTTTGGGGGGAGGGTGTTGGGGTTGGGGGCTACATCTGCAGCAGTGCTGTTCCAAGTGAGGTCTGTGAATAGGCAGCAGCAGCAACTCCTGGAAATGTGTTTAAAATGCACATTCTTGGGCCCTGTCCCAGACCTACTGAATCAGAAACACTGGGGCCTAGCAATAAGTGTTTTCACAAAGCTCCAGGTGATTCTGAAATACATTAAAATTTATGAAGCATAGGTATACAGTATTTTGAAAATGTGGAATTTGTGGTGACCTTAGCGCATTTGCCATTGAATTTTAATTGTTAGACGGTGATCATTAGTCATAATATGTCAGCTCCATTCATTTTAGGAAAGTCTGGCAGATATAAAGTATACTCCTGGGTGTGTCTGGGTAGGTCACAGAGGCATGACCTGCGGAGCTATGGGTCATCTTTTGCCCGTTCCTCTCTGACACTGTCCCCCTATTTTGCTTCTCAGCCAGCACGAGTAGAATAGCACTGCTCCAGCATATCTCTCTGCCATGATGTTCTTTATTTGGAGACTGCATGCCCAGAACTGAGCCAAGTGAAACTCTTGTTGTTCAAGCTGTAGATGTCTGAAAAGTTGACAAATACATGGACAAGAAAT
>PVKN010042690.1:0-10346 GCA_004027915.1 Capromys pilorides | reverse complement strand
TATCAGCAGAACTGGCAAAGTTAGAAGCTGTTGATTTGAGCCTTTTACAGCTCAGCATATTAATATGACTCTACTTTTTATACCTCATGGTTAAACATTTCTGCTGGATGATTAAAGCCAAGTTAAAGCAAGACCTATATAACAAAACATGTAATTTTCATATCTGATAATGTCAGTCAAATCCCCTCAGGATTTACCTTGAAACCATGTACAGCATTTTGTTGAACTTTTGTCAGTATCAGCCATCTGGATGAGTCACGGTCATTGCTTGCATTGCTTGGCCAGTTTGCTCTCTGTGAAAGCCTGAGAGGATGTTTTCTCTCTAGGTGTTTCTCCTTAGGCACACTATATATGGTCAATCCCTTTCCTCTGTGGTCCCATAATCTCCTTGAACAGAAAATTTGGGACATCACTGAGTTATAGGATGTTACAGTACAGGTTCTTTTATGTCCTGAGTCCTCACTGACCTTGAAGGGCTAACCTTGTAGCCCTTCTTTTTCTCTAATTTTTGTTCTGCAAACATAGGTTCTTAACCCTCCAAAAGAGAGGTTTAGTGATATTATTACTCTATAGCATAGGTACTTAAGCTTATCATCACTGTCTTTCTAAATATTAAATGCCTTAGACTTAACATGGATCTTTCCATCAATCACTGATATTCTAATAAATCCCTATAGAATGTGATTAAAAACACTATTACACTTTTTTACACAGAAATTTAGAAATCTAAGCATATATAAAATTGCAGCAGGTCAATCCTATGGCATTTTTCCTTTCTTGCTTTCTCTTTAATTACGCTTTTTTGTTTTAAAACAAACATTTACTTGAGAAAGAGTATGGCAATAATTGCAATTACATTAGAAGCAGCACACATGTGAAAGACCATGATGACAAGCATTCCAAGCATGATTTCAGCCTTACATGTTGCTACTCTCAGTGTCAAAAACCTGTTGGAGATTCTTAGGATCATTTTCTAATTCATCCTGTGTACATAAGTTCATGGCTTTTCCCCTCTCATGTTTCCCAACTTTTCTGCTTTCTGTCTTTTTATTGTTTAATCCTTAAGTTCTTGATTTCCACTTAGCTGTGTTATGCCTTTACAACTTTATTTCATCTTTTTTTGCTCTTCCACTAGGGAGACTATACGATATTTACACATGTAGGTCTGGTTTATTTCACTTATGACCTTATCTTCAAGATACATGCACTTATATATGAAGTCTTCTAGTTTATCATTCTTTATAGCTGAATAATACTCCACTGTATAAAAATACCACATGTTTTTCAACTAATCTTCAGATGATGGGCATTTTGGTTGTTTCCATGATTTGGCTATCATAAATTGTGCTGCTATGAACATAGGTGCACATACATCACTATGATATGATGTTTTCAGTTCTTCTGGGAAGATTCCAAATAGGAAGATAGCTGGATTGAATGGCATTTCCAGTCCCAGTTTTTTAAGGAGTCTCCACACTGATTTCCACAATGGTTGCACCAGTCTGCATTGCCACCGTTAGTGGAGAAGTGTTCCTTTTTCCTCACAGCCTCTTCTTCACAACCAAGAACTCTTGGTTGATTTCTTTGTGTGTGATTCTCATTTTCTTCTATGTTAGTGTCTCCTGCATTTTTCTGGGGTGGGCTTGGGGGCTGAGATTGCATTTTGCTCTTTCTGGTTGTCACTGTGTAGAGCACTGTCCTCTGACTTTTGGTGCAGAGTTGGTGTAATTATACCCTTAGCATAGCTCTTATCCAAAAGAGATTATATGGTTAAGGCAGTTTTACTTTTGTATTTACAGAACTACAGTTTGGAACACTAATAGTGGGTAGTGATATGTAGCAGTTGACAAACTTTGTAACTAATGAGTTTGTATTTTACACAGTAAGAGCAAACTTTATGTCTGCGTAGCTCAGCTGATATCAAATTGGGAGTTTTTATTTAATCTAGCTCACTTAAGTTCTGACTAACTACCTCTTTTGGTGTACCTGGGAGGTATGGGTCCAGAGAAGGTGGAGTTCGGTCAGTCAGGCTGAATGAAACAGGAAGTCACTCCCCTGTGGCTCGGGGGAGCTGGAGGCTGGGGAGGTCAGAAGGTCAGATGGGTCCTGTGGAAAAGAAAATCACTGCAGCATGACATTTTAAATCTCCAAACCCAGTGTCTTCATTTTTCTTTTTTTGTGATACTTGTGCCATACTCCTTTCTGCCAGTGTGTGCCAGCTCACTCTGCACATACTGTCACCTGCTTAAAACTTTGCTGCCTTTTACTTACCATTGTGTGCTATATCCAACCCTCTACTTGCCAAGCACAAGAACCTAGGAATCTGTCCAAGGCCCCATCCCCCATGGCAATACGGGGACTTATACACTAAACGTGAGGGATGAAGAATTTGTGTCAGCCAAACATTACAAAAGAGGACCATTTCGCCCACCACACAGTACATCAGTCATTGAAGCAATGAATTTTGCAAAAGAAAGCCTATTCATAAAGCAATCAAACATGAGCTAGAGGGAGCCCCAACTCTCATATCCATCTCCCCCAAAGTATAATTTAGCGGTATTTATGGGGTAAAGAGGCAGATTAGTCTAGGGCATGGGGAGAGATTATCAGAGGTGAAATCATCAGTGATCTATGTCCACGTGTAATCAAATCCCAGGCTCTTTGTAGGATGTGTGGTCAGAAAGTGACTGTGATTAGTAGGAGCTGAGGGTACTTTCAGCACTCTTACGTCAAAATGCCACACACTGTACATCTGTGCAGGTCCAAGTGGAGGGTCGGTCGTCCCAACTGGTTTGTAATAGATAAAAATGACTTTTTTTTTTTTTTTTTGCAGAACCAGGGATTGAACTCAGGACCTTGCACTTCCCAGGCAGGCACTTGTGCCCTTGGACTATCTCTCCGGCCCTCACAAAAGTGACTCTGAGTTGTTGAAAAGCAGCTTAGGCAACTATATAGCAGGAATGTTACCTGCGGAAAAGCTGCCCAGAGTATACCATTACAAACTTGAGCTCTCAAATCGATGAGAAAAACAAGCACAAAAACTAAAATCAGTAAGCTGCAAGACTTCTTGGGTTTTCCTTTGGATTCAAAAGTTAGAGACCTCTTAGGTGGATTTGTGTAAGACTGGGCTATGCAGGTCTGACACACACAAGACAGGCCCAGAAGGCCAAGTCACAACCAAGTGAAGAAGAGAATTCAGGAACGCCTGACTAAAGTTTGGTTAAGGAGAGAATCTTTGCCAGAAAAGTTGCCCAAGTGAGGACTTGGGAGCAAGAAGACTCTCAGGACAGAGGCTTTAGTCTCCACTGCCGGATGGCAATCAACTGCCAAGATGAGGTACTGAGTGCCACCAAGGACAGCTACTCCTGTGCCCTAGCACTGTGGGGATAACCTCCATGAGGGTGAAGAATTCCAAGCTGAGGCCCAGCTGCAAGCCTCTTGGGAACACTGACTAACACACCAAAGGGCATCTCTAGAGAGACAGAACAGTGTTTTACCAGATAGATTCTGGGAAAGTCCTCATAGATAGAAATGAGATATGAACTTCAACTTATCCTAAATGGGTCCTTGACTCCCATGGTAGGAAAAAATTGAGGACATACCAGGAAGAGGCATAGGCAGATTTGTTAGGCAGTCCTGTAGAAGTATATGCTCAGAAAATAAGAGCATAGGCACTCCAAGGTGAGTTACACTAGTGTTGCAGAATTTCTACCAATCAGATGGGAAACACTCTGCACCAAGAAGTTTGGAAGACAACTCTTATTTACACCATTGGACTGATGAGAACTAGGTCCAAATCCCCAGTACTGGCTTAGAGTAAAATAGCACCTTATATACATTCTGTAAGCAGGACGTAGAGTTGATAACAGGCTAGTCCATAACTGGTCACGTGTTGCCAGGCAGATGCATCCCAGCAGGTTTAGTTGGAGGGGGCAGTTCATCAAGAGGCAGGGAGGTCTGGTAGGCAGGTAAAATTTATGTGACCTTGGCCAGGCTAATCTGCTTGGGGAGATACACAGTCCTTGAAATGGACCTGTGTGGGCACTGTGCAGCTGGTCAGATAGAGCTGAGCCAAATTATCTCTGAGTTGCAGCTGAGTAGTTTGGTCAAGGTGGGCAGAGTCTGAAGGTCCAATTAGGAAGCTATAGCTTTAAAGTTTTCCCCTACAATGAGACATAGCTTAGACTAGCTGGGGAGGGTAAATCCTAGTATCTGTGTGGCACCACCGCTCAGGACCCTGTATGTAGAAGTGCTTGTGGATTCCCTTGAGCATGAAAGGACGCAGACGCCATGAAGGCTCCCTATCCTGGTTTGCCTCATGGCAGCCAGCCCTGTGTTCCTTGGATGTACTTTTTCCTTCTTTGATTCCCCAATCTGATTCTATAGAGCCAGTTGGCAGCATCTGCTAAGATACATGAGCTTTACTTTGCCTAAAAACATGTTTTAAATCATTCACACCTCTTTTATCTTTCTGCTTACACTATCTTTTAAAATGTTTCATTAGTGCATATTAATTGTGGTTTTATCTTAAGGTCAGATTGCTGTCCTTTATTAACTAAGTTAATTTATGGACTTGTAGTATCTTTAAGAGATTTGGGAGTGATGGGCCTGCAAAAAAAAAAAAAATAAACAAGCTTAGGAAGTAAACATATGGATAACCCTGGCAGCTTTGATCGTGTCTTAAAACTATCATTTTCTTCTCTCCTTTCTCCTATATTTATTTCTTCTATCTCACCTCAATCTGGCATACCCTTGACTATTATTGACACACTATTAACTAATGATCAGATTGTGATGCTAGATACTGGCTCAGAGACAATGCATAAGTTGCTAATAGTTTCTCTGGTGGTTATGGATCTCTTGTATTGACCAGTTCTATACTTAATTTAGCAACCTCATCACTACACTGCTTAAGTTAAGGACTTGAGCAATGTTTTTCAGTCAGTTTATGAAAATACTCATAGCTCCAATAAAGATCACTCCTAGGATGATCTGAGCTTCCACCTGCAGAAGAATTAAAACACTGTCAACCTGAGTAGGTAGGATGGGGATTTTCTGGAGCCCCTCAGTGAAGGTGGTGGGAGAAATCTATTTGCATAACTCACACTTCCTTCATTTAGGAACTTATTGATTCAAATATGCAAAAAAGCCTGAGGCAGGGACTGAGTAGGTGTGAACGACAGCCTGATGGCTCTGCTTCGCATCAATTAGCATTTCAAAAAGTGTCAAGGTGCTGGAAGACCTTTTTTTAATTGCTGTTAATCAGAGGTTCTACAGGGAGCAAAGAGCTCTCTATGGGTGCAAACCCAGTGCAGAAGTGTCCAAAAAGAGAATGTAGAGGTGTGTAAGACTGGGGGGTGGGGGATGGGTAGCCTTGAGACAGAACCCACCAGGGGGACAGCGAGCAGGTACACTTCTGCAGGACTCTTAACTTGCTACTCATCAAAGGGGAGTCTTGTGTTTTCTTCTGAGATACATCTTTGCAAAAATAGTGACTTTTTACTTTGGTCTATAGATACCCAATGGGGGATTAATGCTTCACCTTCATTTTTTTACCTATCTCCTTTATTACCTTAAAACTTTAGGTCAGATCCCTGCTCAGCTCTGGTTAAAGTCTTGTTAATCATTTAACGAAGAATGTCTCAAAGTTGGCAATCTAAGGTGGGTTAGTCTTAAATTTACATAAACTATCTCATTCCCTTTTAAAACTAGGACACCAAGGTAAGAGGTTTACAGGGACGTTCAAGTACCAGTGGGCAGCTAGAGACCTCTAACCATCTTCCTAAACCTATGGTCACCTTGGCTCCCATCAAGGCCTCCTCCACCAACTAAAGCCACCTCGAGCAGTAAAACTTTCTCATAGACACCATGTTGCTAGGGACTTTTCTAGTCATCTCACAAAACTAGCACTTAGATACGGGTTGACCAGACCCTTGCCCACCTCAGCCACTTTATAAAATCTAGATTTCTCTGTTAACAGGGCAATCAAACCTTCTCAATCGAAGCTGCACCCTCTCAGCTCCTCAAGCTGAAGTTGTTTCTCATTTTCTCTTCTGTCTGACTGTGCCTAGTCCCTTTGCCTCGGGCCTCTCGGTGACAAGTCCTGGAACGCTTTTCTGGGACCATAGGTCAAGAAGCTGCCTGGGCTGAATCGCAGTCCCCATTTCCTCTTTAGGGTACTTCCTTGGCTCCTGTGCTGCACAGAGCTTCAGCTGTTGGTAGGAAAAAGGCTCGTAGGTGGGAATGTCAGGATTCTTAAGCTTTGTTCCCTACAGAAGGAATATATTGAATTTTGTTCACAGCCTCAGCCCTAGACTTGGCCCTTTGCCTTTAATATCTACGTATATGATGTAGAAAAACTTCTAACACTAAGAGAAACAGGGCCTTTCTGTTCCTCTCCTGTCACTGGATAACATTCTTTTAAAGGAAATAGAGCTCCTCAGTGCAAAATCATTCTCACCTTATTACTGAGGATATTTCCCCTTTGCACAGCTGAGAGTAGGATATGGGTAGGAGACTGAAGAGGTGGTAGGACTTCGTCAGGGTGGAAATAAACAGAGTATACCAGTGGCAACCAGGCAGAGGGCTTGTGTTCTAGCAAGGGAGGAGTTATGCCGGCTGGTGGCTGGCGGCTGGCAAAGACTCAGGGACCTGCAGGGAGTGGGACAGCTCTGTAATGGAAAGGAAAGGCTTCTGGAGAGCTCTGATTGGCAGCTGCAGGGAAAGCTGGATGCTAGCTAGCTAGAAAACGGAGTTTTTCCTTTTCTTTTCTTTCTTTCTTTCTTTTTTTTTTTTTTTTAATATTATGGCTGGCTCAGCCTGGGGGTGGGGGTGGCGCAGCATGTGGTCCTGGGGATTGAACCACAGTCCCTGCGGTTGCCTAAGCTTGCCTAAGCATGCACTTTAGACCACTGAGACATCTTGGCGGCCCTTCTTTTTTTCTTCTTTCTTTTTTTGGTATCTAGTACAGGGTCTACTAGAGGGTCTCACTATGCAGATTAGACTTGTAGAAAAACCTCCTGTTTTCACCCTCCCAAGCTTTGGGATTACAGGTGTGTACCACCACACCCAGTCTCAATCGCCATAGCAGAGCACCCTGGAGGTGGGGCCAGCATAGCAGGCCAGGGATCAAACTCTGGTCCCTGCATCTGTCTCACAGAAGTTTTAATCTGCTGAGCTATCTGGCTGGCCCTGGGATAGATTTTCAGTGGTCACCTGAGGTGCATCTTTGATTTAGGGGCCTAAGACATCTGGAAACTGAGCCACTGCCATTTACCGTCCTCTCCTAGCTAAATGCTGCAGAGGGCTTGATTTGCGTTTCTAGGCTGTTTGCTATGGAAACCACAGGTCAGAATTCCATTGGTTTGTGTAGTCTGGCCCCTGTCTGTGTGTTCAGCCTCTTGCCAGGGCTTTTGGTTTGGCTTTTCTGGTTGAGTGGTTGATTTTATTTTTCTGAGGCAGGATCTTGTTACATAGTTTGGGTAGGTCTGGAAATTCACTGTGTAGCTCAGGCCAGTCTCCAACTCAGAGATTCTCCTGCTTCTGCCTTCAGAGTGCTAGAATCACAGCCATGCACTACTGTACCTGGCTCATCAGAAGTTTTATTTATCACAAAAACTAAGATGAACCAGGAAAAAACCAATTTGTTCTTTGAGCACAATAAAAACTCCTGCAGTGGGCTGAGGATGTAGCTCAGGGGGAGAGCTCTTGCCTTATATTCACTATGCTCTGTGTTTGATCCCTAGCATCACATAAAAAAGAAGAAAAAACCCAGAGAACTACAAATCAAACACAAGTGGTAACCAGCTCAAGAACAGCTACCATTGCCCCTAATCACCACTTAAGGAATCCCTCAGCAACTTCTCCGCTGCCACCAGGAAGGGGGCTCCTGGAGCTGGCCGCAAGCTATTCTTAGGCAGGATGAGCTGCTGTGAGGCACTCCAGGCCTCTGAGATGCTGGGCTGTCACATCCCTCCAGAATTGCCCATATCTCCACTGTGAGTACTAGGGATCAACCCAGGGCCTTTGCACTGAGACATGTCCCCAGTTCTTTTTCATTTTTTATGTTGAGACAACCTCACTAAATCAAAACAGAGTTTCAGTACAGAGCATTGCCCACATCATCATCATTATTATTTACCTTATGGGGGAATACTCCCTTCTAGGCAGAGGTTGGCGTTTGGTTAGGGACATTAGTCTAATGCTAGTGAGTCTGCCAGGGTCTCTATAGTTTTTGACAAGTAGGTGTAAGAGGCAAGAGAAAATGAACCCAATTCCAAAGACAGCCAGAATTATTCCTACCCAGATCTTGAATCCTCCAAAGAGTCTCTGGAGGCCATTCCTTCCATTTTTGGACTGGGGTATGAGGTAACTCTTGAATTCTGATAATAGTGTCCCTGATCTTTTTATTGTCATTATTTGTATACCTCTCCTTTATGAGCTAAAATATAGTCTCAAAGTACAAAGGAACAGCCCCTTTTTGATTTGAAGGGAACTTGGTTCTATGTAAGAGACCACTGTCATCTTTTATTCCCTCTTCAGCATGGCCCCCAAATCAGATTTTGTTTTTGTTGTTTTGGTTTTTGGTACCAGGAATGGAGCTCAAGGTTTCAGGCTTGCCAGACAGGCACTGTGCTGCTGAATCCCCAGCCTCGAGCCAGGTATATAAGCGTGAAATGTGGAGTTATGTCAGAAGTAAGACTGGTCACAAATTCAGTAGGTCATTGGATTGAGTACAGGTTCCCCAATGCACCTCTGTACATTCGTAGTAGGTACAATGCAGTCAGGTTCTTGCTGTAATGCTTTCTGACTATGCAGTGTACTTACAGTGGGAAAGAAAGGGGTAAAGAAAGAATTATAACAAAGAGGAAAAGACTTATGTTGCTGTTGCAACTCTACATTAATCCCCAAGCTTTGGCTACATGTGGACTGGTCAGCTTCGGGAGTGATCAGACTGGGGCTGCTGCTATGGTGGCAGCTCAGTGTCACCATAGCGTTAGCCAGCTCAGTCTGGATTCCATTGGCTGGTCCACTTGTCTTGGGCTACCAGTTTTAGCGGGCTGTGGTAGATTTAACAATAGTGGAGGTAGACAAGATTTCAGTATGGGGCCCATCCCATTTGGGTACCAGCCTGGATTCCATATTTTAGCAAAAGCAAAGTCCCTAGGCTTAGGTGTGGGTGGGTGTTTGGTCTGTCATGTTGTTGAACTTAGTCATGTATATCTTGTTGGCTGTTCCCAAAGCCTACACCTGGCTTCTTAGGATCAGTTCTCCTAATTCAGATATCACCCTTGATTTTACCTGTGATTGGTGGTGACTAGACCAATAAGCTCTCATAAGGGGAATGCCCAGTTTGTTTGGCTGGGGTGCACTTGACTCAGAGAAATATCATGAGCAGGACCTGATACCAACTCAAGTGGGCTTTTTGGCAATGTTTTTTCAGCAGTTGGTTTGAGTATCTGGCTTAGACAATCTTCTTGAGCTCTGTGACTGGTAGACTATGTGTAGCATCCATTTCATTTTTAACCACTGTATGAATCTGAACTACCTCAGCTAAGAAATATGCATCCATTATCTGACCCTGAAGTCAGGAGCTGTCTCAGTCTTGTGACAATATCTCTTAACAGTTTCTTTGTCAACTCTTGTGCCTTTTCTGCTTGGGCGGGGCAAGTTTCAATCCATCCTGAAAAGATGTAGACAAACAACATATAACAATGACCTCCCACTGAAGGCAGTTTAGTGAAGTCTAACCCAAGTTTCACAAGGGGTAGCACCTGTTTCTCGCATACCTGGAGGTTGGGGATGGGGCTTTGCCTTGGGTTATCTTGAGCATAGGTTAAACATTGCCCACAAACAGCACCAGATGATGACAGTGAGCTGAGGCAAATGTCTCTAGTGTCATTCTTCCCATGGGAGATCCTGGATGGAATTGTTTTATTAACCTGGGGGCCATCGTTTCAGAGATGACCAGTCTCTCCAGAGAATTTCTATCATCTATACAGCTTCCAGATTCTTGGACAAACTGGACTTTTGCATTGCAAGAGTAATTAGGGGGCTCCAGAGACAGGAGGATCCACGATGAGAGGCATTGCTAGGGTTCCTCTTTCAGGTTGTGCCCTTTCCAATTAATCCATTAAGGTTTCTTAATTTTTTTTTCAGAACCAGGGATCAAACTCAGGACCTTGCACTTGCCAGGCAAGCACTTTTGTCCCTGAACTATCTCCCTGGCCCCCATTACGGTTTGTTTTACCTACTTTTCTCTTGTTACTGAAACAAAATACCCAGCATCCAATGTTAAAGGAGGAAAGGCTAATTTAACTCACAGTCTGTAGAGGTCTCAGTCCATA
>PVKN010042689.1:0-10345 GCA_004027915.1 Capromys pilorides | reverse complement strand
TCCTCCTGAGTGACAGGGGTGGGGGGGGAGGGGGTAGATGCCAGAGTGGAGACAAGTAGGATCTCTCCATGGTTGTGGTGTCAAAGGTCCTGCTGGGGATAGAGAGGGAGGGAGACAAAAAGAGAGGGAAAAGCACAAGTGGTGATGTGTGTGTGTGTGTGTGTGTGTGTGTGTGTGTGTGTGGTTCTGGGGTGGATCCTAGGACCTCAAGCATGCTAGGCAAGTGCTCCGCCATTTGGACTATGTGCCCAGCCCAAGACAGCCACAATTTGATGTCTGTCCCCTGAAGAGGAACAGTGATGCCACGCAAGGCTGTGGTGTTGGCTGAGACAGTGACAAGCATACTGGCTGCTGAGGCTGACTGACAACAAGCTGGGAGCAGCCTGGGACTGGCTGGCACCATGTGACAACTGTGAAGGGCTGAAGGATGAAATTGGGCATATTTGAACAGCATCAAATCCATTCCTCACAGCCACACTTAATGTAAGTGACAGATGGAGAAACAAATTAATACCACAAATATTGCCAGCCTTCACGTGCGGGCAGGAGGAATGCCCCCAGCTAGAGCTGGGCTCCAGAGCCTTCCATTCTGAGGACTGCTGTGCCTCATCACCCTCACCAAGCACTGCAGGGGTGCAGCGTGCCTTGCAGGACAGGAGCGGGAGACCAGGGAGCTCAGCTGGCCAGGGCATCAGCAAGGGGTTTCATGCCAGGCATCACAAACTGGCTGTCAGCTGTCCAAGTCCCACTTATGGGCATGCTCTGTTTGGACCACACAAGTTTTCATTTTAATTTTGAATTTGAATTTGTGGCCCCAAATCCACAAATAGGGAGGATCACAAAAAGCTGAGATTCCCCTGAAATACCTATGTGGCTCAGGCCCAGATTCTTTGATGGCTCCAAGAAGTCACCACTTCCTGCTGGGTCCTATGGTTCATTTTTTTTTTTTTTTTTTGTCTTTTGAGACAGGGTCTCACTATGCAGTTGCGGCTGGCCTTGAGTTCACTTCTGTAGTCCAGGCTGGTCTCGAACTCACACCAATCCTCCTGCCTCAGCCTTCCAAGCACTGGGATTACAGGCGTGCACCACCCAGCGTCCTATGGTTCTTTGTGACTTAGTGAATCAAGGAGGCAACTGCTTTTTATGTCTTACAGAATTAGCGGGATTGAATTTTCCCAAGTCTAATTTAAATGATGCTTACATAACAAAATGGGAAATTTTGGTCTCACTTTAGGTAAAAAAGATTGCGCTATTTCTATAATATACTGAAGCCATGATTTGAATAAAACAATTCTTTATTAATGAAGCAACATCATAACATGTGCAAAAAATTAAAAATTAAGAAAAATACTGGTTCGTCATCCTCACAAAAGGATTGGTTCTGTGCATTTCCTTCCAGATCTTTTCCACTTTCCCTTTTGCATAGTTACATACTTGGGTTTCCATCCAATTTAACACTGTAATTTCCACTTTTCCATCAATTACGATAAAATTATCATTTATTGTGATTCTAAATAATGTAGCAAAGAACAGCTGCGTGTGCTTTGATCTTCCCTTAGTTTGAATTATTTTCTCAGAATGTATTTTCAGAAGCACCATGAATGGGTTAAACAAAGATTCGAGCATTACAGAGTTAACCTGGAAGTTCTTAACCCGAACGTGCCCTGTAGAAATCTCTTCATCTCAGCAAATTGTTGGAGAGGCTATAGGAAAAAAAGGTCATTTCAGCATATGTGATAGGATTGTGGGTAATTTTTTTTTTTTAAATTTCAGCATGCGAAGTCCATTCCGGGAATAGCACTGTCTTGAGACCAAAGTCAAATAGCACCAAATGTGTTAAGCAGAGGTCTGCGTTTAAAGAAGAAGCTAACTCACTTGCTCTTAATAATTGCAAAATGCTGCATAGTTTAACTGTGGAGTCACAAGAATCCACACAGCATCAAAGTCTAGTGCCAAAAGATACAGGAGGCTGAGATACAAGACAAACTGTCTTTCTCAATTACAGTATCTCTGCACCCTAACTATAATCGTCATTTCTTAGAACAAAGGCTGCCTTTAAAATTTTTTATTGATGGCAGAAAAAAAAAAAGCGACTAAACAAGACCAGAGCATTTGAAGGTAATTTATATCCTATATACAACCTAAAGAGTGATGTAAACAAGGCGCTGTGTCATAAAATGAAATGTGATACAGATAACCTCCCCACTCCCTCCCACACAAGTTCAGATGAGTCCAGTGCCTTAAGTCTCCAAGCAATGAAAAGCAAAGCCTACTATGTACTTTCTTGTTATTTGCCTCTCCTCTCCCTGTCAACCCTTAGGAGCCAATAAATATGGTCAATATCGGGCAAGGGCAGTAGAGAAGGTGAGTCTTTTCTGGAAACTGATGTCCACGTGGAGTTGTTGATGGCACCAGAAGGTTCTCTGGGAAACGGCCCACCAGCTTTGTTGGGGCAGCGTGCGCGTCGACAGACGTGCTAAGGGCAGGATTACGGGGCCCTTGAGCCAACTCCACCTCCCGTGGAAAGGCAGCCTGCCTTTGCTAACGAGAAACAGTGCCTTCCTAATCTACTAGAGTTCTTTGAAGGGTCAAATAAGTGAGCGGAGAGGGAGGGCAAACAGTAGACACAGCCTGCTTACACTGGCAGAATCCCTGGAAAGTGCCACACCAAAGCCTGTGGAAGAAGTTGTCACCATGGGAATGGGGAAAACGGTGACAAATAGGGAGCTGGCCCAGCTGAGAAGTGCAAAGCGAGGGTGCGGAAGTCTCTGCGTGGGTGGCGAAGTGTTGGCAGCAGGCTTCTGCTGGGGAGCTGAGGCGTGATGTGACTCTCAAGCCCCTTTGCTTTCACAATCCCAGGCGGAAGTCAGCCTTGCAGCTGTAGAGTCACGTCTTGCACATTGTCTTGTCCAACCAGTCTATGTTTATGTGACATCTCCAGCGACACTGGGAGCTCCTGAAAGGCAGGGAGCAGGTCCAGTATTTCAGAATGTATTATAGTGGCGAGCATCAAGATGTATTTTGTGGCTGGATCAGGTGGGAGAAGAGAGAGGGAGGGGGCTGGGCTCTCTTATTTTGCTAATGACCAGTTTTTCCATCTAGGGAAATTCCTGCAAAGGGCTGTAGGGTGCAGGAGATGCAGGAGGCTCCTAGGAGGCCAAGATGTTCAACAACAGGGTCAAGGGCAGGTCAGATAAAGCATTAAGTAAAAAAGAACAAAAACGGATTTCAGTGCTACCTTGCTTTTATCATGAACTATTTGTTTGTTTGTTTGATTGATTGATTGATTGATTGATTTGGTATAGGGTCTCACTATGTAGCTTGGACCTGTAGTGATCTTCCTGTCTCAGCCTCCCCAGGTGTGGTGCATCACCATGCCCAATTTTGGTGGTTGACATGGCACACCCAGGATTCTGGGTGGTACCCAAGGATCAAACCTGGGTCCTGGAGCCGGGGCGATAGCTCTGCGGCACAAATGCCTGCCTGGCAAATGTAAGGTCGTGAGTTTGAATCCCGGTCCCGCCAAAAAAAATAAAAAATAAAACCTGGGTCCTAGTGCTTGCCAGGCAAGTGCTTAGACCACCAAGCTACTTCCTCAGCCCCATCATGAACTATTTTTTTCAAAATCATATTTCTGTCAATTTTTGTTTTATCTTATTTTATTTTTTTAAGTGGGAATTCATCATTTTATTTTTTTAATCTAAAACAATACATATGGTACACATTATCAAAATAAGAATAGCAAATCAACAACAGTTGTTGCATGATATTTTTATCATCAAATCTTTTATCATGAACTATTTAAAGAGTGAATAAATCAGTTTACAAAATAATGGTAAAACTTCACTGCTGAGGGAGACAGATTCAGAGCTCTCAAGGACAGCCCAAGAAAGCGTTGCGAGTTGCTCTACCACGGGGTCTTACAAGCTACTCCTCATTATTCCCCCTACTGGGGTAAAAGATACTCTCCCCCACTACCTCGATGGACTTTGCGTAGCACAGCTGTGCCATATATGTGTTTTGCCCTGTGGTGCTTTGGAAGGTCAAATCCTGTGGAAATATCTAATATTTTCACCATGCAAGGGCCAAGTTCTTTCCTCCTTGGGGTTAATGGTGGCTATGGAGAGTTCATGCTGCAGGGATTTCCCTGAAGGTTTGGGCTGAAGGTGTCACTTTAAGCAGAACAATAAAGAACTGAGCATGTAAGAATGGCACAGGGATAGAAAAGAACTCCTTCTGTCTCAAGTGAACCCATGTGTGTTTCTGTCTCCTCTCCTCCACCCTGCAGTTCTCTGCCTGCAGGGCTGATGGTGGCGGAACTCACACCAAGTTCCTTGGCCCTGTGCCTTCCAGTTGGGTTTGAGCTGGACAGAGGTTGTGAGGAACATGAAGGAGAACACAACCGGAGAATGTGCTTCTCTTCGTGCAACCACCCGGTCCGTGTGCCGTGGTCACCTCTCTTCTCCGGCTTCCTCTCTAGTCGGCTTCCTGTGTTCTCCTCCCAGGTTCTGGTAGCAGCTTCCTCTTCCTAGCCTTGGGTAGAGATGGCAATAGCTCGGTCTCTAATAGAGGCCTCCAGCTCACAGTATGGCCGGCCCCCACGCCCACAGGTTGGCCAATGTATCTTATATTCATTACGCTGCATCCTGTTGGGATGTTGGCATTGTACCTCAAGAGAGACATTCTGGGGCTGCAGAGGGGCGTAGGGAGCAGATGTCAGACCCTGGTGTTGGCATTGTACCTCAAGAGAGACATTCTGGGGGCTGCAATGCTGCCAGAGGGGCGTAGGGATCAGATGTCAGACCCTGGGTGAGGCAAGAGGCAAGTGCTCACAGTCTGGAGAACAGGAGGCTAGAAAGTCCTCGCTTGGCATAGGGTAGGAGATGAATTTCCTCCATCAGTGGCTACGGAGCCTCTAGCACTTACGAGGTGCTACTGAGATAGGTCTTGGCATACCTCTTTACAAGCTGGACTAATGCAGCACCGTCTCCCCTTGCAGTAGCTACAGCTGGCCTTGAACTTAAGCTCCTTTTGCTGAGATTGTAAGCAGGTGTTGCTGTGTCTAGCTTCAAGTCAGAGGTAGACCTGGTGTCCTTCAATTGTGGCGGGGGTGGGGGGGGGGGGGCTTCCCATCCAAGGCAGTTCTTCTCAGAAGCAGCAGCAAGCCTGAGTGAATAACCACAGGGGAAGGGGCTGGGAAGATAGCTCCATGGCACAAGCGCCTGCCTGGCAAGTGCAAGGTTGTGAGTTCAAACCCCAGTCCCACAAAAATAAATAACCACAGGGATGCCACTCCTCAGGGAATGCTGTAAGGGCTGTTGGAGAGACAAGGCAGGCTTCTGGGTGGAGTCTCAGGTTAGAGCCCAGCTCTTTACCTTTCTGGGCCACTACCCACCTCCCAGATGCCATCAGGATTGAGTGAGAAAGTCACATAAAGGCAGCCAGGCTCGGCTGGTAGCCGGTTGTCGCCCAGCCCCTGTCCTATCAAGTTGAGTACACTCACATTTGAGTCCACCAAGCCAGGGGTGGGGGCAACCAAGTCTTGTGCTCTCTGGGCTCCAGCAGCTGCTGTCATAGATGAGGGATGGATGGGCCCTTTATCCTCAGGCCTCCTAATCCCATTTTCTGCTTTCATGTTAATCCTCTTCCTTCTCTGTCTGCCATACACTCAGCTCCCAGGGCACTGACCCGGAGAGGCAGGCCTACCGCCCCTGCTCAAGGGCAGTGCTTTCCGCTGGGGCTGTGGGAGAGGTGGGGTCAGCGTGGCTGTGCCCTAGTCCTCCTCAGCACATCTGGTTGTCTTTCCAGCCAGGTCCTGGATGAGCACCGTATCAGTGCTCCACTCACCAGGAACCACACAGTGACAGCGTCAGCCGTGTTTCCCAAGCACGTGCTGCTTGCTGGCGCCGAGAAGGCCCTTCCGTACATAGCCTCACTCCATTCCCATAACCTTTCTGGAATGTAGACAGTATTAATTCAGAATTTGCAGATTAGGACACAGAGGCTGTGGGCGTTCTTGTAGCCAGAGAGCAATAAAGCAGAGGTGGCCTCTGATACCTCTCTACTCCCAGCTGCAAGTGCCTCCCTCTTCTTCTTCTTCCTCCTCTTCCCCTTCTTTTTTTTTAAACTTTATGTTATGGCCGGCTCAGCCTACCCTGGGGATGAGGATGGGGCTGGCGCAGCATGTGGTGCCAGGGATTGAACTGCAGTCCCGGTGGTTGCCTAAGCTTGCCTAAGCAGGCGCCTTGCACCGCTAAGTCATCTCGGTGGCCCCTGAAAATGCCCTTTCTGCTGCCAGGAAGAGGGCCTGAGGCAGGGCACACACTCTGAAGGAGAAGCCGCCTAGCACCCTTTGGCCAGGGGTGGGCAGGACTTTCTAAGACCATGTCCGGCAGACCTCCATTTTAGTCTGTCACACACCTGGAGTTAGGTGAGCTTCCCTAACTTAAGAGTCCTCTGGCTGTGATTCCTCCCCTAGCACTGAACAACATAGTCTGTGATTTAGGGCTGGCTGGGAGGGGGGCTATTTTCAGTTAAGTTGGAATAACCCATACCTCATAGCAGCCAGAGCTAGGACCCCTGCAGGTGTCATTTTCCTCTGGCCCTCTCCATTGTGCCCACGAGCCCATCTTCTGGAAACCCCTTAAAGCCTGCAAGTGAGTCTGGACTCCTCTTCAGCCGTCTCTTTCCCTGCCTCTGTTGAGTGGAACTTGGGTCTCTCTCTCTCTCTGGACTGTGAGACCCCACCGACTTTCTTGCCTCCACACACTACCCCCAGGCTCTCATCACTTTCGGCAGCTCCCTAAGCTCAGCTTGGTGACAGGGCTGCAGTCACAGTCCCTCAGGCTGGATGACAGCTGGAGAGCAAGGGCGCAGCAAAATCTAACTCAGTGGCCTGGAGTGGACTCTGCTGCAGCAGTGAATTCAGCTGGGGACCCAGGCTTGTAGGCTCGTGAGCCGAGGTCCCTGTCAGCCTCTGAGGACTGAGGGTGGTAAGCAGGGCCAGGCTTTCTGACTGAGTCAGAGTGAGGCTCCTTGGGTCCCCCACTCTGTCCTCTGCGAGCTATGGAAACAAGATGTAGGGCGTGTGACCCAGATGACAGTGCTGAGCGGCAACCGGGGGTCACAGCGGTGTGTGTGGGAGGGTCTCCAGAGCCAGCACCAGCCTCTCACCCAGAGCCGCGGGAATATCCCGCATCTGAGAGGCAGCGCCAATGCTATCTGCTCAGGGGAAATGGGTTCTGAGAGAAAGCTTGGTTATGCCTTTTAAACCCTCAATGGCTTGGGTCCTTTGAGAACCTTCTAGAAGTTGAATGTTGAGCAGGAGAGAGCATGGGGGATTTTAAGTAAGATCTGCATTCACTTGTGGGGATTTTTTCCAGCCTTAGTGTCTGTCCTCTTAAGCTCTTTTTGTGGTTGCAGTTTGGCTTTGGGAAGCCATAGGCTCCTAGCACTTCCTTACTGGAATCCAGGAAGCTGGGCTGGGTCTCTCCAGAGTTGCTCTTTCTCCTCACTCTCCACATCTTTCTCTTTTTTTTCTTCCTTGTCTTACTGAGACAGGGTCTTGCTATGCAGTTCAGGCTGGCCTTGAGCTCACTTTGTAGTCCAGACTGGTCTCGAGATGCAAGGATCCTAGTGCTGGGATTACAGGCACGTGTCACCACACTCTGCTCTGCTGTATTTCTTAGAGAAAGGCGCGAGCTTGTGGAGGGCAGTGGTGACTATGGCCAATGCAGTGTGGAGGCCAAGGTGACCGCTGGAGGTTAGGGGGGCTCCTCGGGGCTCTGTCCTGAGCTATTTCAATACCCACCAGTTAATGGAGGCAGCTAACAACCTACCAAGGGGACATCATTCCTTTGGCTTAGGGCTTTGCATAAGTGAAGCTGGGGTGTTAAAATGGGAACCTTTGTGGGAAAAGGGAATCCAGAAGTCTCGTGTAGGGTGTTGGTGTGGCAGGCCAAGGTGGGAAACCACCACTATGGAAGTAGGCCCAGAAGACACTTTGGTGTCACTGACATCTGCCACTAGAATTCCCTGGCGCATGTGTGTATGCACACTTGCATGTACACACACACACACACACACACACACACACACACACACACACAGAGTTTAGGACCAGCATGTTGTAGCCCAAGAAACTAGCTTAAGAGCTTTTCCTTTGAAAAGTCATTTTATTAACTGATTTGATTTTTTTTTTTTTTTTACAAAAATAAACAATTTAATAAACAAGAAGTATAAAAACTTCTGGATATGCAAACTCCAGGAGGGGGCAAAGCCTGGCTTGGGCTGCTCTGCGGCTTTCATTGAAAGCAAATGAGGCAGAAAGGCCCCGGCCCCACCCCCATCCCAGGTCCTGGCTCAAACAGCAACCTGCTCCTCCTCCACCCCAGTCTTGGCTCATTTGGACGTGTGTGTACCCTGGCTGCTAACCCCCAGCAGGATGGCCCGGGGATGTCCTCTGTCAGGGGCCACAACCAAGCTCCCTGGAATGGGCTTCACCACATCCCCCGGAGCACTCCCGGTGCCACGTCTCCCGAACGGAGCTGGGCTGAGAGGACATTCTGTGAGCAACTGTCCCCATGTGGCCGCTGCCCACCATGACCTGTGCAGCAGCAGCGGCAGGGGTTTGGCTACATTCTCACGCAAGGAACACAGTGACAGACGGGGCTGCTCATGGAACCGTCCCTATTCTGACCTGCCTGAGCCCGGCTTGCCCCCCAGAGCACCGGGGAGGCCATCAGCCCCTCGACCACCAACGCCTGGCCTGGGAGCCGGCAAGCTCACACCTGGGCTGGTCAACTCACATTTTAACATTTTGCATTATTGCACGTTTGTCACGGTCACGGCGTTCTGTCTGGGACGTCAGCACTCTCTGCAGAGCTTTCCGGGTGACGCCGCCACGCAGCGCTGCTGGTGCAAATCCCTCCCGCCGCAGGCAAGCCCAGCTGGCAAGGACGGGCAGCTGGTCGGCAGAGCCCTCCGACAGGTCAGCCGGGGGCCCTCACGTAGGTGGTCTTGCTGGGATCGGGGGCCACACGGCTCCATCCAGTCTTGAAAAAGACCAGCTTCCGACCTGCGGTGGAGGCCAGAGATGACGCAGCTGCCTGCTTCTGTCCCAGGAGGTGGGGCCGCTCTCCTAAGGCTTCCACTGCCTGGCAACCTCTAGGCAAGTCCAAAGGCCTCCTCTCTCAGGATGGCCTCTCCCTGTGGCTCACCTGTCCAGGTGGTCTGGTTGGTGACCACAAAGGCACTGCACTGCGCATGGCTCTCACAGATGTCCACAGCCTCAGCCAGGTTGAACACGGACAGGAGGCAGCCGCCATGGTGGTAGGAGGGCCAGCATCGGTAATCCTCCTGAGGGATGGTGCTGTCGGGGATACGCCGGTACTCTAGGGATGGGAACGGATGAAAGTGAGAACGCTGTGCCCGGGGGGTTCCTGCCTCGCACTGCCAGCGTGGAGATGCACGCAGCCTCCGGGGCTCAAACTGAGTCGCTTGCCCGTGCAAGATCAAGCTCAGCCTTAGCTGTGGAGAGAGGTGGGCTAAGGCCTGGGCTGGTCACATAAAGAGAGAGCCACCAGCTGTCCTAGGTGGTGGCTGAAGTCCGGGCATCCTAGACTTGTAGGACTGGGCTTCCCAGACACAGGCATCAGAATGCCAGGCGGACCCCGAGACTTACATTTCTTGCCTGATTCTGACCCAGTGAGTGTACACATCACACTTAGAGCTGCCCAGTTTAGAGTATCTTCAGCCTAACTTTCTCCTGCCCTTGAGGCGAGAGGTTAGGTAAGCTGCTCAGATAGGCCGGGAGGCAGTCAGGGAGTCTTGGGGTCAAGCGGCATGTGAATGACCCAGAAATGCAAAACATCCATGGCTAGGCTGTTTCAGAGTGGCCTGAGCTCTCCCCTTGATTCAGAGAGACCTACCGAGACCCCAAACACACCCCGCATCAGGAAGCAGCTCCTTAGAAGGCCTCCTGTTCACCCCTTGCTTCCCAGTGCTTAGGGAGCCCTAGATTTGGACTGATAATGTAGCAGCCCCGGGCCTCCGGCCACCCCGCCCTCCGGCCTCCTTCTCCTGCCAGGGGCTAGACCAAAGTCCAGGGCTGGCTGTGATTTATGGCCCCATAAACTGTGTCCTCAGGGACAGAGCCAGCCATTGTTCACCTCGTTAAACTTTATTTACAGGGCTAACGAGGGCTCCCCCACCCCTAAGACTGGCCAGGGCTCCCTGAATACAGAGGCTGCCCACCTCTTGCCCCTGCCAACTGCCGCTAAACCCTAGGCTTCTGCAGAGGGACCACAGCCTGGAGCAGTGGCTAAAAGCCTCTTCTGCCTAGAGG
>PVKN010042688.1:0-10359 GCA_004027915.1 Capromys pilorides | reverse complement strand
TATTATTTATTACATCATTCTCCTGTATTTTTTTTTTTACAAAATTTAATAAATAAGGAAAATCGCTCCCAAAACAGCTGGAAAATATTCCAGAAGGGAGGGATTTGCACAGCTGTCTGGGTTGTGCTTGCCAATAAGCATGTAATTAATTGGCAGCCACCTGGAGTACTCATCTGTAAATCTGTAAGGTTCAAACTAGCGGCTCATAAGGATGATGGTATTAAACAAAAATTATCTGACATTAAGTTGGGTCATTTTCCATATATAAGAAAGCCACTTTTGATAGATCAATCACAATAACAAAACAACAAATGATAGTGACAATGATAATATTTAGGAATCCAGCTACGTGGATTCCATAGTTCTAAATGGTGGTGCTTGACTGAAGGTGAGGATGGCAGCTCTGTCCGAGTGGACTGTGTTCTCTCCAGTGGTCCATAGGCATTTTTGCCTGATTGTGCTTGTTTAGCACTGAGTTCTTGGCCCTGAACTCATCAGAGTAGTAACCTCAGGAACAGGATCTCCCGGATCTCCCCTACTCCCCTGACACACTGGAACCTCAAACACAGGTCCAGCATGTTCTTCTCTCTCACCCCCACCTGCACCTCTCCAAGGTAAAAGAGGCCATCTGGCTGCATTCCTTCTGAAGGAGGGCTTGTATCACCATCACCGAGGAGGGCTGTGCATTTTCTTTCATCTATGCCCTGGTGGAGGTGAGAAGGCAGTGATAAATGGGAGCAGGTCTCCCTAAAGAAGCAAACAAAAACTGAAGAACTAAAACAAAATGGTGGAGAAAAGAAGTGAACCTGAGTTTTAGCTTTTTTTCCTCTAACTTGTGTAACCAAGCATATTTTTCACTTAGTGTATGCCTAATTTATAACATAGAATTCATTTTGAATAGATTTCAAAATTATGAGTACTCCTTCAGATTTTGGCCTCCTTAGGAATTAGAGAATGTGGAATGGTCCTATTACTAAAAGTAAGGGAAAAGAGACTGAGCTGGCATGGAGGCAGCACCTGGAATCCTAGCTTCTCAGGAAGCAGAGAGGATGCTTGAGATTAGTGGAAGGTCGGCCTAGCGAATTTGGAGAGACCAATCTTCAAACACAAGGTAAAGACCCTGGGGTGTAGCTCACTGTGCGGCCTTGGCTTCACTGCCCTACTTGGGAAAGCAAAGCCAAATTGCATGGGTGCATTTTATATAGAAAGTAGCTTTTGTGATGTGTTTTTAGAAAAAGCAAAATAAGAGAGAAAGTAAGCATGATTTGGGAAAGATGGTTACTAATCCAAAAAGGGGTTGTGCTTAAAAATAAAATGAAAATAATGATTCTAGAAATTGGAAAAAATGGGAAAAAAAACTGACAGGGACACTGCAGAGCCGCATTTGACCAGCAGCGTGACTATAGCAATAGTGAAAAGGGGGCAACGTCAGAAGGAAAATGAAAGCCTTATCACAGGAGCCAAAAGATCTCATTTTCCCTTCACCCAGAATTACTGTCATCGGCTGTAACTGATGATTAAGGCCCACTTCACATTCTCCGGGAGAAGTAATTGTCAGTCTCCTCTTTGGCCCATGCCATGTGGAGTAACATGGCAAAAACATAATTCTGCCCTAATTCTTACAAGAACAGTAGAACACTGATGCAATCTGTTTGTTTAATGCTGAAAAAATCCTTCCCCTGTGATCTGCTTTAGTACTGTCAAACTGGAAACGGACCTCTGAAGGAGCAATTAGAGGCTTTCACTGTGAAAGAGAGTTCTTACTGCAGTGTGAGGAGGACCCTCAGAAAGAATAATGGGTGACAAGGGGACCTGAGATGGGCAAGCCAGGGTCCAGGGCACCTGTCAGTACTGCCCAAGAACTCTGCAGCTGGTGCCAGTGAGCGGCAGTCCCTACAGTTTACCTTTGCAGAGCCTGTGCTTCACAAATGAGCATTCTAAAGAAGGCTGCCAGAGGGAGCGGGATCAGATTTTAGGGCTGAGCTGCTTCCTGCTGATTGCAGATTGGTACAGATAATGCATTCATGTCCTTTCCTTAGAACTTCTAAATTTAGAAAGGCTAGAATTGCTGTTATGGTTAGGACCTGACTATATAAACTGTGTTTAAAAATTGCTATTCTGTAATGCCAACTAAAAGTGTATACATAAAAATTCTGTAGACCATCTCAGCAGGGTCCTATAAAACCAAAATCACGATTCATTTTCCTCCAAGTTGGCTGGATGCTCTAAATTTCTGTCACTTCTTTTGGTCCCTCTTTGTATCCCACATGCGTTTGTGTGCTTCAGAGAGTGGATCTACCTTCTTAGATAAAAGGCCTCTGGTTATGGTCTTAATGTACTCAGACTTTCAAGTTTATATCTGCAGCTCCTGAATATATCAGCTTATCCCCACCATTCACTTTCTCTATCTAATTTTTTTGATATGTAAGAGATGATGCATATGTTACATGGTTGGAGGTTAAATCTGATGAGGTGAGAGAATCTGCTTCTATAAAAGTTTTAGGTATATGGAAAATGCTTTCTAAATATCTACAGAATCAATAAGGGCTCAGGTGATTGCTCTATTTTCTCCCACATGTCTTCTGAGATGCAATTTTTTTTTAACCTTTTAAAACCAGTGCTATGCATTCGTCAACCCATGCTAGATAACTTGGAGACATCTTTAACTCTCCCTACACTTCATCTTCCACATCAAATCAGTCAGAAGATATTTTTAATTCAATATGAAAGACATTTTCTAGAATCGATTTCTTTCAATCAGCATAATTATTCTCTATGCTGTCTTTCCTAACAAAAGCATTGTATTTTCTGTTATGGGCTGACTTTTATTTTCCCCCAAATTCACATTCAAGTCATAATTGCCAAGTATCTTGGAATGTGACTATTTGGAGACAGACTCTTAAAAGAGGTAATTAAGTTGAAGAGAGGCCAGTGGAATGGGATGTGGTCCAATCTAACTGGCATCCTTATGAGAAAGGGACATTTGGATACATAGAGAGAAACTAAAGACAGCACACAGAAGAAAGATTTTGTGAGGAGACCACCAGAATGTGATTATTTGCAAACAAGGAGAGGTGCCTCAAGAGAAACCATATATAGTAACAACTAACATATTAAATATATCAGTTCAAGGTAGGTCATAAAAGAAAAAAAGGGAAAGAAAAGTGAGGGAGAGAGGGGAGGAAGGAAGGAAGGAAGGAAGCAAGGAAGGAAGGAAGAAAGAAAGAAAGAAAAAAAGAAAGAAAGAAGGGAAAATCAGAAAAATACAAGTAGGAAATAGATTCTCAAAGGTTACAATGGGGCACAAGCTCTCTTTACTCACCACTTCTGCTCCCATATGTGATCTTTCTTAAATATCATAACAACTGCAAAATGGACATATTACCTCACTGTTTCAAAAGCTTTTGGCTGCTCATACTCTGATAGTAAAGTGTCTTAGCCAAGTGTCTTAGCCTTGGACTTAATGCTTTTCATGAGTTGTTTTTCCACCCCTTGCCCTTTCTAAATCCATTGGATCTGTAGCCTGGGAAGAGCGAAAGCAGACAATAGTAGGTCAGAGAAAAGGACAAAAGAGTGAGGAATACAGCTGTGCCGGGGAGTCCTCTGGGTCTCCAGTTCTACCTCCTCTTTTCCTGCCTCCCCTGCTACATACCAGGCACTGGCACAAACGTTTTATAGAGAGTAATTCAGTTAAGTATGAAACACAGATTGTGTTGCCTATTTCAGGTTGCTCCACTAATGACTACCAGAACTGACATTAAATTTGTGAATTCAGCTCTGCCCCTTGTATGCTACTTGGTCTTTCTGATGTCCTTAACAGAGATTGTTATTGCTTCATAAATCATGTTTTATGATTATCATAGTTCAGTTGGTTTCTACTGCTGATAGCAAATAAAATGCAAGTGTTAAATAGTCAAGATTAAATGCCACATTCTTCAAGGGAAAAGGGGAGGTAAATCATTCAAACCTTCTTGCTATGTCTCCATGATCACCTGTTACACTTATCAGAGTAGCCTATAGGGTATGGATGTGGTTTGTACCTTACACGGTCCTGTGGTGAAAATATAGTCCTCAGGGTGGTGCTCTCTGGAGGTCTTGTGTTAGCTGGTACAAGATAGCTGGGTCTTTGGAGCACTGTACTTGAAAGGCATCTTCTCAGAAGGAATTGATGAAGTTCTTGTGGAGCTCCGGGAAGTCCTCAGGAAAATTAATTGTCATGAAAGAGGAGGACTGGCTATCTGGCTTCCTGTCTGCCATGTGATCTCTACCCCACTCATGCACTGTCAATGATGCTATCCGCCACAGAGTGTCAGAGATAACTGGATTTCACCAGGGCCAGCACCATGCTATTCAGGGATTTTACCTCTAAAACAGCGAGCTCATTCATTCTTTATTTTATGATGTACACAGCCCTGGTTGTTTTGCTAAAGTAACAGAAAAGTGTTGGTGATAGTCTCTGAAGGTGGCATGCGTGTTCCCCTGGTAACCTACACCTGCTTCTCCTTAATGTGAGCCGGGTGAGACAGGATGTAGAGCTAATGCTCCGTGCTGCCAGCTGGGAATGAGACAGAGGATATGGCTTCCCGGGGCTTGAAAGATTACATCAAAGCTGAAGCACCAGACTACCCAAAACATTAGATACTATCTGAATAGCATCATGCAGATTGCTCTCTCTGCATATCCTCTGCAGGTGGCAGAGGAAAATGTAGGCCCTCCACCTAGCTCAGCTCACAGTATTCACCTGCCTCCCACAATTCTCAGTCATTCCTCCTCAAGCCACTCCTCCATTGAATAAAGCCAGATGAGGCCCTGGGTCACGCTCTTTTGTTCCAGAGAACCATCTTTGTGGCTGGATTTAGAGCCCCTTGGCTTTCCAATATTTATGAATATGTTTTAGTGGGTTGCATGGGAAGAGGTAGATTGGAATTACTTTGGTGAGATTCCAATAACATAACTTTGAGATTACAAACACTGACTTCTTGGATCAAAACGAGGACCTAGGAGGGTCTCTTACATTCTTTATGTTAGTAGGGGCTTGTTTAGCACCAGAGCTGGTACACAAGAGAAAGTCCTCATAGAGTAAAATCAGAGAAGTGGTGGAGTGCTGTCTATTTAGGACCTGCTGGCCTGCTTCAGTGAGGCTGAGGGCTGAGCACTTGCTGTGAATGCTAGGTTTGCAACAAGGATCCGAGATCACTCTCTTTCTGATTTGAGCCACCCCAGAGTTCCTTCTCTGTATAGTCTTTGTCCAATCACGAAGCATTTGATGCATCTGCATATTTGTAGGCTTCCAGAAAATGTCTCATCTTGTTCAGAATGTGTAAAAGCTAAAACAAAAGATGATTTTTCTTTTCCCACTTCAGGTAAACATTTCTCCAACAGTCATTATTTCTTGTTTTTAGTATACACTCCAGTGCAGGAACTTGAGCATAGGGATTGATCTACTGAAGGGGTATCTCTACGGTATAAAGAAGGCACTCTGCAGTGGATAAAATCAAAAAGAGAGCAATTTGGGATTCTTGTTGCATACTCAGCATTCACAGCAAGTGCTCAGCCCTCGGCCTCACTGAAGCAGGCCAGCAGTTCCTATATAAACAGCACTTGGGATCAGGGATGAATGGTAGAATCATGTAATTAATTAGAGCACATAGGCAGCTGTATAATAATTGTTATAACAAAGAGTGGGGAAAATATGTGATTAAAAATAGATTTGAATTCCACATGGGACACATCTGGAAGAGCTGAGAAATTTTTCTAGAATAAGAAAACTTGCATATATTATACACTACAGTACTGGTTCAGAAGGTACAATGTCTGGATTCCAGAAGGCAGAGTTTTTAATATTACATCTTTCTTCTATTTTTCTTTTTTCAGATTGTACTTGTAATGTCCCTACAGATTTCTAAATTGGATGCAAAACACTGGGTCTTTGTTTTCTTGAAAATTAAATAAGGAACTGATGACACCTTAACTTTCTGGTCAGTTCAATTTTATCACCAGAACATACAGATTGGTTGGTATTTGAGAATTGTTGAACCTATAAATGATTTTGAAGCATAGATGTCCATTGTGGCTTTCTACATCAAAAAAATTATACTTTCATGGGCCAGCAAGATAGTGCAGCAGACTGAGCACCTGTTTAGGCAAGTGCAAGGACCAGGGTTCAATCCCCAGTATGAGGTGCCATGCTGGCCCTGCCGCGGGGCATGCTGAGCCAGCCGTGGAGACTGGGTATAGTGGTGGATGCCTGTAATCCCAGCACTGGGGAGGCTGAAAACAGCAGGATCATTACACCTTCACAGATTAGTAGAAAGGAATTATTCTTATGTATGTATCGCCAGAAAGAAGTATAATTGTTGCCCAGAATAGGTAAATTTTATATTATCAATATTTCTAATTAAAGATTCCCCCAAATTATCTAGGTTTACTTTTTTTTATTTTGTTGTTCTTGTAAGTGTTAATTCTACAAAAGGATGATACATTTGAATGCTGAATAGCAGTAATATAATCTTCTAAATTTTAGTAATCTCCCCCTCTTCTGTTTTAGAAGATGCATGAGTATCTGATCTGCTTCCCGTAAAGTGAACACTGGAGAAGGCAGGTGGATGACTCATAAGCATTTATAGCACAGTGTCTTATGATAGGAGCACCTGATAGCTATGATTAGGTTTACATTTTCCTATAAATTATCTCAGAAAATCATTAGTTGCTTTTGTTTTTCATAGTAGTTTATTTCTTCTATAACAGTCACAACTGTATTAAAGCTTTAATACTTTAAGTGCCACTGCGGGGCAGTAAATCACTAAGTAGATTAATTTTTGCAATGTTAAAATACTAGAAATGTTCTTGATAAGTTTTTTACAAGAAAATATACCTCTCCACCAGCATCCAAGAGAATTTCAGACCCAAGAACTTTTACTGGGACGAATGCAGTGGTTTTCCTAGAAGCCAAAGGGAGGCCTCCTCACCCTCTTAGCTACATTCCCAGAAGCCGGTGAAGCAGGCCTGGAGGATTCATTCACTAGTGGCTCACCCTCCAAGGAGTCCCAAGTCTATGGCTATATCTGCATCTCATAACTATCTAAGAAATAGTAAAGACAGAAAATTGGGCAAATGTACAGCAAAGAGACATCTGAGGTGCCATGGGAAGTATCCACCTAGAGGAGGGTTCAAATGAGGTAAAATTAATTCGGAGTGATAGAAATTAGATAGATATAGTGAAGTGTGGACACACTGCAAATGATAGACAAGATTTCTGCTGATAGAAATGCTCTGTATTTTGGTCAGGTAGTTGGTTGCATGGATATTACATTTGTCAGAACCTGCATAGCTGAACACTTAAAATGGATGCATATCTTTGTGTCTGAATAAAATTATGCCTCAATAAAGTGAATTAATAGTGACAATTAATGTTGTGATGTGAATGGCTTTGGAAGAAGAGTCTTGTGAGAAAATGAAGAGGGAATGAAAATTGAAGGAATTTTTCATTTTTAAGATTTTTTTTTGTGGGGGAGGGGCTGGCAGAGGCTGCCTTCAGGGCAGGTCTGATGCTCCATGTCGGGGAGGGAATATAATCGTGGTCCCTAGCGCCTGAGGGACTTTGTCTAATCAAGTGCTTTAACCAACTGAGCTACCTGGCAAGCCCCCATTTTCACACTTTCGCATGGCCTTTTTGTTCTTCCTCCTGATCTAGTCCTGGAGGGAGTGCAGGCAGAATTTATTATGTAAAACTCAACCCTTTGCCTCTCTTCAATAATCTTTACCCCTGCCTTCCATTTTCTAGTTTATGGCTGGTTTCACTCGTTATTTCATCCCTAAATACTGGGTACTCTACAAATACGTAAATATGTGCTGTCAACTGATGGATACATAAATAAAGGAAAGATGGAAAGTCGGCAGGCAGGCACTAGGGAGGAGAGGCAGAACGTCATGATAGGAAAGATGGAGGCAGGGCGGGAGAGGGGAGGAGGCAGAGATGCAGTAGGAGACGGGAAAGTAAACGAGAGTACCTGGTTAATTTGCACAGGCATCCTGTCTGAGAACAAACCATCCTTCTCACTGTTCTTTTTCTTGTCTTCTTTAATGACTGGAAACAAACTCATAAAAGTATGACTATGTCATAGCCATGTATATATTATGGACAATAAGAACAGATAGTGGATTGATTAAAAATATCACTGAGCAGGCAACAAAAAGGCATATTATGGTTGGGAGAATTTGTGCACATCCTCCCATCCTTGCCCTATCTTACAGTGCATATAATGGAGAAGCAGCGTCGAAACCGAGAGAACCACAAGCTTTGAAGTGTGATAGACATGGGCTTGCATTCCAGCTCTGCTCCGTGCTAACCTTGAGACCTTTGAAAGGATGACTAACTGTACTGAACAGTTTCCTCATCTATGATGGAACATTTCTATTTCACACAAAGATTGCACAAAATAGCAAATGTGCTTACAGTTTGTTTTTATCCTGATGCCCATCTTTACACAATCGGTTAAGCAATTAGAACCAGTAGGAACTCTGAGAGGGAAAGGTTGCAGCCTAGGGGTAGTTGGTTATACAGCAGTTTATGACAGGGTCAAGCGCAGGGTGAGATCAGAGGATACATGCTGTGTGACGAAAGAGGCACATCCCACTATGTTACAGTGTTCATCCTTAATTCCAGTATGAGATAATTCAGAGTTACTATATCTTATAGCGTAAGATGTATTAAGAGGACGATTTTGAACGTCAGTAACCTTTCTGAATATGTTGCTCCACAAAATTCAACTTTTGTTTTAATTGCACAGTAACAAAATACCTTTGTAAATGTAGGAGAAAATGTAGAGAAAATAGAACCACACCAATCAGGCATGCAATTTTGAGATGCTGATGTTTTTCCCCCCAGTATGCATTTTTAAACAGGAACTAAATACATACGTATACGCATTTTCTGAATGGGAGTTATGGTTTAGGAGAATGTTTGCGCTCTGATTTTGATTCCAGATTATAAGCATCTTCCCCATAAGAATTCTTCATAAAATTTTAAATGGCTGCCTATCCTATAAGGGATGCATCCAGCACTTACAAAAATTGAGTTTAGTTTAGTGTTACAGGAAAAGAATCTTGGGCTGGCGCCAGCAACAATGACCAGCTGCGGAGGGAAGCATGTCTGTCGATGGTAACAATGGCCTGTTTAAGGGGCACTGTGAGGTAGCACTGCTAGGGACTGAAGAGAACGCATAGTAGACTAATTAGATAAAAAAGTACTCCTGACAGTCTGAAAAAAAAGAGATATCTTATGAGAAAGAAGACTGACAGGAAAAGCTAGAAAATGAATCTTTAATGTGCTGTCAGCCAGTCCACAGTATTTTCATCATGGAGAGTTCTGTCTATCACTGAAGAAGTGGGGTATGATGGTGAAGCCATGTGATGACTGACAGCATCTCCTCCTCACATCTGAGAAGGATAGAGGAAGGAGATTTCCAAGCTAATATAAAAGTTCTAAGATGGATTATCTTTCTTGTAATGACAGCTACCAGTGACCAAGTGCCCCTGTGTTACAGCATCTGTTCTGGGTTCTTCTCGTCCATTAACTTATGTAAATCTTACAACAACTTTGATGAATAATTTCTCTTATTATCCCACAATCCCCATTTTACAGCCAAAATAATGGAGGCAGGAGAAGTCAAACAAATTGTTGGGGGAGAAAAAGTCAATAAAATTCTCCATAAAGCATATTCATAATGCTATGTGTATCTCTTTAGCTTGATCATTGGTGGTTTTTCTAATGCATAGAAACTTTCCAGTGTTTCTCTGTAACTATGATCTCTTTGTTCTGTTTTCAAAAATTAGAGAAGACAATATTAGTAGCTAACTGTGCCATCTCACACGTTTGATCTTAGCTCCCAGAAACTTGCTTTCCCTCTCACCATCTTATGAAAATATTTTTTATGTAACTGATAATTGCCTTTCAGTTTCTGTGGAGCCTTTTTTTTTGACATTGTTCTATTAGAGGTAACATAGCATTTAATACAGCAACTTTTTTTTCCTAGAGATTGCTTATCATAGAATTTTCTGTAATGTTGAGTATTACATTTTTCTTTTTATGACATTTCTGTTTAATGACCACCTCCATTTTGCATCCTCAGCAATAATAGTCTACAAATTTTCACTGTTACCCCACTATCTTTCTTATCCAGCCTATATCCTAGTCTAATATTATTTTTGAAGATTTTATCTATCACCTTTTATAATTGTTCTCTAGTCTGTACTTTCTAGAACTGGGTAGAAATTTATTTAATCTCTGTGTTACCTATGTGCTAAGCAGCTTCCAAATGGCAGACAGATACACTAAATTTAACAGGTCAAAGTGAACAT
>PVKN010042687.1:0-10358 GCA_004027915.1 Capromys pilorides | reverse complement strand
TTGGGGAAATTAATGAGATAGCTTTGGAGAGGGGACAAGGGGACAATAATCTGTTAATAGTGTGGGTGTGATCAGGGAAGGGACTCTTAATGTTAAAATCTTGACTTAAGTCACATTTGGCCAACCACTGGGAACAGCCCCTTGTTTGCACCTGAGATTTCCCAACCATTTATCCCAATCACGGCAGAAACAGCAAGGATTGCTCCTGATCTAAGGTTTTCTGGATTTCACATAAACTGTATGCTATAAACTTTAATCAGTGAAAGTTTAAATTGCATATTGATTTCTTTCCCAAACATCTATAAAAATATTCTTATTGCTATTGTGATTGTTGTTTCCCTCTGGTGCGTGCATGGGTGACCCACTTTGCATCTCAAGTGCCAGATTAGCAGTAGCCTTCTGCAAGCTCCTGAGACTTTCCTGACCACTGGTCAAGGGACAGACATTCTCTACTGTGGTGCTATAACCGGTGTCCAAATGTACTCCCAAACCTAATACACTCGTACGTGAGGCTTTCTGGAAATGGCTGGGTCATGGGTTTGTGGTGCTGGATTAGGGTGCATGATACAGAAATCAAGGGTGTGTGCTGACTCCATTGGATTAGCATAGATGTGAGTGTGGTTAATGGAAGCCTCACCTTGAGTGTGGGCGGCCACCGTCACTAGGCTTGCAGCCCGAATGAACACAGAGCCTTGTTGCTTGCTGCATCGGCCTGCCATCCCATGAGCCATTTCTCCTCTACAATGTCTTTCTGCTGTGGTACCTGCCTGGTAGTTATCAGACCACGAACTGAGGCCTCTACAAACTGTGAGCTGAAATAAACATTTCCTCTGTTAGCTTGTGGATTTAGGGTATTTTGTCCCAGCAATGAGAAATTAACTGAGACAAGTAACTTGCTGAGGACTACACAAGCCCATTTTCCATGATGTACTGTAACCCTCTAGGCCCATTACAATTGAGTCCCATTCTGTGGGGATTGATAGCACTCAACACAGGTGCAATGCTACAAATTGTGACCTGTGTGTTGTTATTGTTTTGTTTTGTTTTGCTTTGTTTTGCTTTGCTTTGCTTTGCTTTGCTTTGCTTTGCTTTGCTTTGCTTTGCTTTGCTTTGCTTTGCTTTGCTTTGCTTTGCTTTGCTTTGCTTTGCTCTGCTCTGCTTTGCTCTGCTTTGCTTTGCTTTGCTTTGCTTTGCAGTACTGAGGATCCAGCTTCAGACCTTGTGTGTGCCAGGCAGGTGCTAACGCTGCTGAGTCTATGTAGCTCTACATAGTCTGTGTATTGTGTATTGTTCAGTGAATCTGTATTCAGGTTTTACTTGTTTGCTCTTGGGTGTTGTGACTTATTTAACTAAGAACAAACCTGTGGATTCATACATCAAGGTCAAAGGTGTATCAAAGCTCTGTAATGTTAACTACTTTCACCTGGAAACCAATCTAACCTTATTGTCCTCAGGAAATGCGCTGTCATTGATACCTGTCACACACAACTGATCCAGAGAAAAATGCTTCTTCCCTTGTTGCAGTGACAAAAATCAACCTAAAGATTACACAGGGGATAATGGTTTGGTGACACTTCACTTACTATTTTACCTAAACTGACTTTATATTGAATATTATTAAAGAAACACATTTTGTAGCTCATAAATGTACACAACATACTGAATTTAATTCCTCAGCTTCAGCCATTGAGCCTCATTCCTGACCAAAGGACATAGAAATTTTGAAAATATTGTTAACTTTTGCAACAAGGAAACTTGTGTGGATCTGTGGATGTCATTACATGACAAAGACACAAATTTTGTCATTTCAGTAGAAGTGTAATGGTAGAAATGCACTGACTCTTTGAAGGAACTGGAATCCTATGCTGAGGACTATGCAAGCCCATTTATATGGAGCCCAAATTATATGGAGCACTGTCACTCACTAAAAGTAGTAGTGTTTCTAGAAGACCAGAATGACAAGCATTCCAAGCATGATTTTAGTCTTACACGTTGCTACTCTGAGAGTAAACAGCCTGTTGTAGATTCTTAGGACTATTGCCTAATTCGTACTGCACATATAAGTGCATGGTTTTGCTCTTGCCAAGTTTCCTAACTTTTCTGCTGTCTCTTCGTTGTTTAATCCTTAAGTTCTTGATTTCCATTCAGCTGTGTTATGCCTTTCCCTTTTCCTAGTGATGTGCTGCTTCTAATGTAATTTTAAGTGTTGCTATACTCTCTCTCAAGTGAATGTTTGTTTTAAAAGAAAACAAAAGAAGGTAATTAAAGAGAAAACAAGACAAGGAAAAATGCCATAGGTTTGACCTGCTATAAGTTTATATATGCTTAGATTTCTAAATTTCTCTGTAAAAAAAAAAGGAGTGTAACAATTTTTTTAATCACATTCAATAGAGATTTATTAGAATATAAGTGATTGATGGAAAAATACCAATTCCATGTTAAGTCTAAGGCATTTAATATTTAGAAAGACAGTGATGATAATTCAGGTACCTATGTTATAGAGTAATAGTAACACTAATCTTCTATTCTGGAGGGTTAAGAACCTAAGTTTGCAGACCAAAAGTTAGAGAAAAAGAAGGGCTACAACGTTAGCCAATATTTTGGCCCTAGCCCTTTAAGGTCAGTGAGGACTCAGGACATAAGAGACTGTACTGTAATATCCTATGGCTCAGTGGTATTCCAAATTTTCTGTCAAGAAGATTATGGGGCCACACAGGAGAGGGATCAATGATGTATAATGTGCTAGGGAGAGTCACTTAGAGAGAAAACATTCTCTCAGGCTTTCACAGAGAGCAAACTGGTCAAGCAATGACCATGACTCATCCAATCAATCGGCTGACACTGACAAAAGTTCTACAAATGTTATACATGGTTTCAAGCTAAATCCTGAGGGGATTTGACTGACCTTGTCAGATACAAAAATCACATGCTTTGTTATATTGGTCTTGCTTCAACTTGGCCTTAACCACCCAGCAGAAAAGTTTAACCATGAGGCATAAAAAGTAAAGCCATATTAATATGCTGAGCTGTAGAAGGTTCGAGTCAACACCTTCTGACATTGCCAGTTTTGCCAATAGCCCACTACTATTATGGAATATTGCTCTTTGTGTACAGCTACTTTCTCTTAGTTCAATGAGAAGATATATTTGTACCAATGATGTTTGGATGAGTTATTGTGTCTGCATCTTGTACTCTGAACAGCTACTATGAAGACAACAATATGCATTATATCAATTATTGTGGCTGTCATACTAACATGTTTTGAAACTGTCTCAATATTATTTGTCATTAAAAGTAATTAAAAAAGAAAATATAAAGAAAAAATAAATAATAAATTATTCTAAAAAAGTTGGAAAAAAATTTTTTAAAAAAAGAAATGTAACAGGAATTAAGGCTGACCTGACTTGTGACCTTCTCTGCCACCTCCCCACCTCCTCCACCCCTACATCCTCCACAGTTTATACTAGAAAACTTTACTTCCTCCATAAAGGCCAAGACTTCAGAGAATGAACACAGCTCCACAACTGCCCCTGGGCCCACTTTCTTACTCACCCAAAGAACTACACCGCTCCTCTCTCTGGGAAATGCACAGCCATTCTGATCTCTTCCAGCCTAAAACTTGACTCTGTACTTTAAGTCTTATAGATCTGTAAATGGATACAAAGCAGATGAAATTTTGTATCAATGAGGGCACAGACTCCCATTCAGGGCCTTGTCAAGTAGGCACAAAAAAAAAGGTAGTGATGTTATTAATATGCATAGACAAGATCCAAGGTGGTAAAAATAATTTTAATATAAAGGATATTATTCTCTTTAGAACCTAAATATAAATAGTGTAATATAATAACAGCAATTGAGGCAGATGAATTTTATATCTCAGTTGAACCTAGAGTAGATAATTTCCTAACTTTGTATTCTTGCAGGAGTTGTTCAATCACCATTAGTTATTCTCTCCATATGTAGGGATGAGAGACTTACTTGTCTTACTGTGCTGAAGTGATCATAAAATTTTAAAAATATGATACATAAAAATCCATAAGGGCAACTCTGAGCGGCAGGCAAAGTGCTCTGAATTCATTCAATAGATTTTAGTAATCTTCATTGCAGTCTGATGACTCCTTCTGCTACAAATGTTGAAACACATAGAGAATGACTTCTTGTCGGCACTGTGGCAGACTGGAAATTAATGCTAAGTAAGTATACGCATAGTAGTCATTTAAAGTCCATTCTAGGGGCCAGTGAGATAGCTCAGCGGACTGAGTGCCTACTTAGGCAAGCACAGGGATCAGGGTTTGATTCCCAGCATCACATGCCTATGTGCAGACCCTGGTCCTGGCATCACAAGCTGAGCCAGCCAACGAGACCAGGTGTGGTGGCACACAACTGCAATCCCAGCACTGGGGAGGCTAGAAACAGGAAGATCACTATGAGCTTGAGCTGCATAGTAAGACCCTGTACCAAACACGTAAAATAAAATAGATTGTATATCTGAAACTTCAAGTTTACATTAATTTGGTATACATTTGTGAGTATGTATGTGTATAATAACAATCTAATAGAAAAATTACATTTTAAACGTTACATGACTGCATCAAGTAATGTAATTCATAGTTTTATCATAGCATTCTATGTCCTTAAAATTCTCCAATATATCCATTAAAAAAGTCTTTCCATATCTTTTCTTTATCTCCTCAATAAAATGAGGAACTCATAATAGGAACCAGAACTAAGGGATTGGACATTCACATAAAGCACTAATTCTCCTGAGGTTTTGTGTCAAAGATTGACTTGGAGTCAATGGAACTGGCTTGCCAGAGTGGATGAATCCAAGTGTTTCAGGTCAAAATGTGTCAGACCTTTGAAGTGTTAAATCAAAACAACCCTTTTTCTGAAAGATACTGCAAGTTTCAGAAAAGGTTCTTCACACCAAATCTCTGACCACCAACTAATGATGTCACACATCTCTGGTGCTGATTGGTTCTCCAACACTGAAATCTCCCACCCCAGCAGCACCACAGTGAATGTCTCGCTGCTCAGTATTTGGGACATGGGCCAAGAAGAATCCCAGAGCTCACTGAGTGAGACCTGTCTGCTCCTCTGTGACCCAGTTCTCTCTGCTCTGTCAGCATGGTGTATAGGTGGCTCCCCAGAGGCTCCTGCATGGCAGCTCTGACAATGACCCTGATGGTGCTGAGCCCTCCTGTGGCTTTGGTCAGGGACACGCGATGTAAGTGCAAACCTCAGGTGCTGAGCTACTATGTGTGGGTGGGGGAAGGAAGGGCGTTTGTGTTCTCAGTTTGTCAAGGCGAAGTCTCTCATAAAATTATGATGTTTTTTATCTGTGACCACTTATTCTTATCATACAAATCTCAAGTAATTTCCACAGAGGAGCCCTGATTCTCACCCTCTCCAGAGATCTCCAGGTGGGGCCTCTATATAGCCCATGTGTTTCCAACTCTTCTGCGAGGAAAGCTCCCCAGCCTTACATCAGATTCTCTCAGGGGTCTGAAAGGACTGAAATATAATAGTGCTAAGATAACCTTCTAGGCAGTGCTTCCCTTTATTGTTGAGTTGTGATGGGAGAAAAGGAAGGCTTCTCCTGAAATTATATGAGGAGCCAAGAGAACTGCAAGGATCCCCCACCCCCCAGAAGAACTGCTGAAGCTGCCGCCTGCATATTGTGTGAGGAGACAGCAAGAGGCACCTCGCATTTATCAGCTCTGAACTTCAATGTTTGCAAAGCCCCTGCCACTGTGCTGGAGGCGCTCTCATGAAGTTGGGGCCAGGGCACTCTGTTTCTCTTGTGGGAAGTACCCTGCATTTGACACAGAGTAGTAACTGCTCAAAATAACCCTAAAGATAAAGAGCACCTGTTGGTTGTTCTCTGGTTCCTTAAAATACTTAAACCAACTTCTAAAAACCTAGCACAGTTTAGTTTTCATTACGATCCACATTTGAATCTTTTTATCCTATTGGCATATTCCACACTTTGTGCACCTCTGGTTTGACCCTATTAGAACAGATTCATCAGTGGTGGTAAAGTACTTGAAATTCTATAAAGTAAAGGTGGCTAAATCAGTCATTTCATGTGGTTGACATTATAAGCCCTGCTCAGGGCTACAGGGAGCATGTGAAGGTTGACATCTATGAAACTAAGATCCAATAAACAGGAAAGTTTGGTCTACTGGATTCTTTCCCCACATTCCCTAGACTTTGTTATCATTTCTCTGCTTTCCTTAGATAGCTGTGTAAGATTTCTTCCGCTTACTTCTTCCCCTTAATTCTTTCTTCCAGGTATGTCTTGATTTTAAATTTCTTTTATGCAGCCCAATGTTGGGTTCAAAACTTGCATGTGCCTACTTGTTGAATCACCTCATGGAGGAAAAAGGAAAAGAGAGAAAGGAGAGAAGGATGGAGGGAAGGGACAGAGAGGAGAGGGAAGGAGGGGGAGAGAAAGAGAAAGACTATATTCTATAATAATCCCTATGCTCAAATGAATCTATACCTGTTACAAAAATATCATTCCATTTATGAGGACAGTATCCTCACTGCCATATCGTCTCTCAAATGTTCCTCCTCTCAACACTGTTGCATTGGAGCTTACAAGACTTGCATTTTAAGAGACACATTCACCCCTAACATTCTGTTCCTAAACCTCCAAATTCATAGTTTTCTCCCATGCACAACTCATTCTATATCAGTATCCCCCAAACACTAAGCTTTAAATGCATGAAGTCAGAACTTCAAAGGCCAGAGTCTTCTCTAAATCACACCTAAGTGGGGTTCATGCTGTGGCAAATTCTTACCCAGCCCTGAGACTCTGGAAATTACACCAAGTTTTCAACTTCCAAAACGCAACAGTGGGATAAGTGTGGGGTCGATGTTACCATTGTCCATGTGAGAAGCAAGCAAGATAAAAGGGTGAACTGACTCTAATTCATTCCAAATTCCAACTTGGAAACTGCTAAAGCTGATGAACACTCTGACTCTACGCCTCTCATCCTGCAGGGCTTCAGGTGGCTCTGTCCCCAGCAGTACAAAGCTCAGCCCACCCAGCAGCTTCCAAGCTGAAAATTAGTGCCCAAACTTTCCAAGGCTAGAATTGCATGCCTAAGCCTCTACACTTCTGTGGTCTCAGGGGCTCACCCACTGCCATAGGTCCACTAAACATTGTCTTAATGGGGGCTCGATAGTGGCCCTCCTATGTGGTTCCTCTTGACATTACTTTGGTGAGTACTCTGTGTTGGGAGCCATGGAAGCTGGAAAATTGGTCAAATATATGTAGGTAGGACTAGGCCTCAGTGCCTAAAGCAAACAAGCTACCTCAGACCTGAGATAAATATCCTGTCTGGTTAAGGTCGGCTATTAGTCGCTAGGCAACCTTGTGTCATACATTATTAACTTTGCTAAGGTGTAAATAAACATCCATGTTGTTTTGCTCCTGGGGTCATCTCACCATGCAGGTGGATGAGTTGCTACCTAACCCAGCTTTTTTCTTCTTGTCTATCTGTTTCTCATTCCTGCTGCCATTTCTCCCCGGGTAGAACAGATCGCACTGAGACCAACAGATCCCTACCACTCTGGAGTGGCCTGGTCCTGTAACAAATCTCTTCATGAGCTCCCAGGCCATCCAACTCATTCTTTGAAATCTGGGTGGAGACTTCGATGATCCGATAGATCCTGTATTCTGTGCACCTTGGAGAATTACCACACATTGGAGACACTGTCCCAGGTTCACAGCTTACACATTCTGGAATCTTGGTTGGAATCACAAATGAATCCATTTGAACCATGAAGGGTAAGGGTCCTGGAATTCTCAGAGCAAAATCCCAAGGAAGCCTGGGACAGTAAATACGGAGGACCCTCAGGCCCTTTTCTAAGAACCTTGTCTTCTAGAGCCTCGGGCCATTCTGCCATTGTTTTAATAATAGAACCTGTCTGTACTGATTTCTTTAGCAAACAAAGGCTAGGCCAGACCATTTCCTTTTCTTCTAAAGATTGTTATTTTTACACAACTATAACTGAAAATTCCCCCAAATATAGTCATCTTGCCTCCTTTTTTGTCATAAATTCTGACGTTCAATTCTTTTTGTTTCCTTTCATTTTACTGTAAGAAAACAGCCAAGAAAATCCTTTTGGGAACTTGGGGACATTTTGCCACATAGTGTTTCTGCAACATAGCTTAGTTCATTGCTTTGAAGATCTACTTTCCCCACGTCATAAAAGTGAGACTGAAAACATGTATTAGGAAAAGGCAATGGATCAAGGTATGGGTAAGGTATGGACAAAGAGAAGGGCAAAGGGTTAAATAAAGAATTCAGATGTGTGGTGTGCATGTACCCCCACAAGAAATGTAAATATTATACATTAAAAACAAGTACTAACACATAAAAATGTAAAAATTAAAGAAGCTGTGGATGATTGAATTTTAAATTAGAATAATACAATTATACACCAATGGCAAAAGAGGCTCTATAATTGGGAATATTTGAATCACTGTAAATGAGAGCGATTATTGTGCTGTTACCTTTGGTGCAAGAGCAGCAGGGTGGTGATAGCTGCAGCAGCTTGGGAGGTTACCATGGAGGCAAACTAATGAGGTTTGTGAATAATGGAATTTTCCATTCAAAGCTGAGAACCTGATAAGGAGAATCCAGAGTAGCTATGGAAGAAGACAGAGAGAGAGAATGTCAGGCCAAAGGCTACCAGAGGGCATGATCCGTGACTTCATTGTTTGGGAACTATGAAAAGAGAAAAGAATAACAGCAATAGAGAAAAGCAGGTTAAAGAAGATCCTTGAGATTTCAGCTGGTTGCAGGTTTGTGCCCTGCTGAATCCAGTTCTTGGGCTTCTGGTCCACCTAAATTGTGATCTGCTTCTCATCCTTGTTGATTGACTCTGGTCAACTCTATCTTAGTAACAGCAGTGGAATAAGGAGTCCATTTGGGAGTTAAGTTAGGACCCTTTAAAAACTCAGAAATATGATCTAGAATACCAAGGGATGGAGAGAGGTAGGGAGGACAGGAGTGGGAGGGCATGATGAATTAAGGCATGTTCTGCACATATCCTAACTTTCCATGATGAATGTAATAACAATAATGCGTGCATGTGCTAGTGAAAAAATTTAAAAGTAAGAAATATGAAAGAATCAGAAATATGAATCCATGTCATTTATAGGGACATGAGGCTAAAGGGAGTCTTACAGTTGGGGTCTTTTCCAATAAATATAATCTACAGGCCTCAGATTATGAAACCTCCTAGGAAGACACTGTTGGAGGAATCTTGGACAAAATTATCGTTAGGGCATGGGATATTGATCAGCTCCCTAAGTGATGCCTGAGCACAGCTGATGATGAGCACAGTTTACTTTCCTCCACGCAGGCCTAAAGAGTGAACAGCAATTGTCTCAAAAGGAGAAAACTTACATCTTCTGGTGGGAGAGAGACGATAGTTAATAAAACTAAAGGAAAGGTCTTAGGCCATAGTAGACTGAATGTTGTACAGATTGAATTTTATTTTCCATTAGTTTCTTACACCAGCCTGCTGAATTGGGGATGGTATCCCTAATAGAAAGGTGGTCACATAGGCCAGACATCACAAACACTTTGAATAGCTTATCCTTTAAAATGTGTCTCTAAACTATTATAATATTTCCAGAGAACCCCACTGTTTATTTGATGAAAAGAGAAGACTCTGGAAGGACCCTATGGTGCCCCAATTTCCCAACTGGCCTACAGGAAGAAATTTTATACTTTATTCATGATCTGACTCATGGAAATATAACAAGACATTCCAGTGGAGTGAAATCTCACTCTTCAGGCCTTAGCTACGGTTGTGACCTGACAGCAGGGCAAGTTTCACCCCAACGGGAAAACACAAAAGCAGTGAGCAGCACTCATTCACTCTCTTGGGGAGGAGGAAGGTGAATGAGGTTACCTGCAATGCCTCAGAAGGACCATTCAGAAGAGGAAATGGCCATGGAGCCAAGAAATGGCTTTCCAGGACTACACTGGGGACATAATGAACAAAGTTGCTGACCCTGATAAGCAGTAGCAAGTGAAGACCTGCAATAATATGATTTTCGCCACTGGAACATCTTGTTATATTCCAGTGAGCCAAATCATGAATAAAGCATAAAATTTCTTCCTGTAGGCCAGTTGGGAAATTGGGGCACCATAGGGCTCATCCAGAGACTTCTTTTTTAATCAAATAAACAACAGGGTGTTGCCCATTTCCCCCTTCTCAGCCTCAGAGGAAGTGGCTTGGGCTTTTATTTGCCTAAGGTATAAATCTGGGTTTGAGGAGACAGTCGAGGTTAAAGAGGTTTTAGAAACCCTGCTGGGTAGGTTCTCTAGGGA
>PVKN010042686.1:0-10350 GCA_004027915.1 Capromys pilorides | reverse complement strand
CTCTCTGGCTGCACTTTCCTGCCTGCAGTCAACCTTTCTCCTCAGCTGGCCTGGGGACGCCCAACGCTACCCCCAGAAGCCACGCTCTGGCCGGCTGACCCAGGGGTTGGCTCCCTCCTTCCCTTCTTGCCTAGGAGTAGAAGGCGAGAGTTGTTTGTTGTCTCAACAGCAGAGTGAGGGGGTGGTGCCCCCAGGCTGCCCAACCCCAAGGTGCCCTTAGAGAGCAGTGGGGGTGAGACTCTGGGAGGCCGGAGCTTAGGAATGTGGTAACAGGGGTTACCTGTTACAGGGGTTGGCCCTGAGCTCTTGAGAGCAGAGACGGGGTAGGGGAGCTTGCGGGTCCCTCTCAGTTTCCAGGCACTGACTGATGTGGCAGAGGACTTGGGCCGAGTGTGGCTTTCTTCCTGCCACCTGTCAGTTACCTGTGCCTGGGCCTTCTTCTGAGCCCATGTTGTCCTAGTCCACCTGTCTCAGGCCTGCTCTGCGGCCCCTAATCCTTATTCTGTGACCCCACTGCTTCCCCTGTCCCTCACCTGTCAGGTCCCTGCTGCCCAGAGACATGCAGAACCTGCTCCGGCCTCTGGGGGGCAGGGCAGGGCCAAGATGCTGAGAGGGCATTCTGTCATGATTGCCCCTTGCTGTGTTTCAGGGTGGACAGGTCCTCCTCCCCTCGCCGGAGTCTGTGGTGAGTACTGAGGGCTCTCCGGAGGGTCTGGGGGAGATCCTCAACCCGCTGCCACCTCCTACAATGCCAGGCCCGGCCCACCAACCCTCCTGTCACCCTCTCTGGGCCAGAGGGTGGGCATCGTTGTCCTCAGCACTCAGTTCTGTATGGCACTCAGCTGCAGAGTCAGACACCCTGCTCAGAGGTCAGTTCCGCCACTGCCTGCGGGACCTGCAGTGATTTATTTATTTTTTGCTGTACTGGAGATTGAACTCAGGACCTTGCACTTGCCAGGCAGGCACTTGTGCCCCTGAGCTATCTCTCCGGCCCCCCCTGCTGCAATTCATTAACATCTCTGATTCTCAGTTTTCCTATCTGTGAAATATGAATTGAGATGCCCACCGAATGCTGGGTCGAGTGGTACAAGGCTGCAACCCCAGCTACTCCGACTCAAGAGGCTGAGGCAGGAGGATGGCAAGTTTAAGGCCAGCTTGGGCACTGAGTTGTTATCTCAAAATAAAAAATACAAAGAGATGGAGATATAGGCACTTCCTAGGTTCAACCACAGTACTTAAAAAAAAAAAAAGCCTATTTAATGGAGTATAAATTTGGAAAACCAAGGAAACAAGCCAGGCCCGTTGGCTTGCACTAACGTGTTTCCTTTTCTCTTTTCCCATGCTTCCCTCTTCAGGGTAGCTACCGGCCGGGAAGGGGGTACTTTAGCCTTTTCTTTAACCCCCAGACCTACAGACCACCCTCAGCGCCCTCCTCTAACCCCTTTCCTGGGCCTGAGCCACCTTCTCTTTGGAAGAAGAGGGGGCAGCAGTGTTTTCAGCCTCCCAGGGTACCATCACCTCCGTTTCAGCATGGCACATGATGCCCGGCAGGTGGGCACCTCTGGCTTCCCTGGCACCGGCACCATAGGGGCCTGGCCAGCAGCTCCTGCTGCCGCTTCACCTGCAGCCAGAGAGACTCCTGGTGGCTCCCGCTTCCTGCCCTGCTGAGGGCTTCCTGGAGGCTGTGGGCCCCGTGGTGCCCCTGGGAAGCCACACACGAGGCAGGAGCACATGGGGGGTCCGGGCTGAGCCTCTTCATTTCCCTCTGACACTGCCTGTGCGGTCTGGGGCGGCGGCTCTCCTTTGCTGAGCTTATGTCCTGCTCTAAGCCCTGTCAATCTGAGCGCTTCTGGTACACAGGGCAGAGCGCTATACCCCGAGCAGGGGTACAGTGGAGAGATAGAGACAGCAGGGAGACCCTGCCCTTTCCTGTAAGGACCTCGGTCCTGGTATCACCCACACTTGCAGCAGGCATGCATCTGTGGGTGCTTGGCACGCACCATTGCACAGAGCTTTGGGCACGCCTCTGAGTTGGGGACTCTTCTCTCCAACTACTGGGGACAACAGTCAGGCACAGAGAGGCAAGTGTGTGGCCCAAGGTCACACAGCACAGAGAGGGCATTTGGACCTTGACCTTCCAGACTCCATACGCAGCCTGGTCTCTTCTACTTTATCCCAAGGCCTTCTGGCCCTAGGGGCGATCTGAGCAAGGGCTGTGCTGAGGGCAGGTTTGGAGAGGTGATCCAGGGGGCCACTCTAGGGAACCCAGAATCGAGATTAGAGCTACGGGCTGGAGGCTGACAGTAACTGAGCAGTTGTGTGACTTTGGATAAGCCCTTTTCCCTCTCTGGGTCTCAGTGGATTTCTATGATATAAGAATCTGGAGTCCCGTGGACCCGCCTGTTGCCCACAATGCCTGGCTCTGCGCACCCCCCCTCCCCAGTTGCTGTCCAAGGTGCTAACCCAGGGCCTTCCCGTGCTGCCCTCGAAGCCCGTTGTTCTGCCCTAAGCTTGTTTCCAGAGCCTGTCTCTCGCTTAGTAAATAGTGGCTGTTCTGACCAGTAATGACAGTCTCCCTGGCACTCAAGGCCTGTCGCCACCTCCTGGTCCAGTGGGGCCTCACTCCTCTGTGCTCTTAATGGCCCCAGCCAGTGCTGCCACCACACTTTTATTCATGTGCCCTCTCCCCTTAACTGCCCCCACCCTGCCCCACTCCTAGCCCCTTCCTCTCCCCTCGCTGTCACCTCCCTGAGCCCACATCGCCTCTCCCAGACCTTTGCATATCCATCCCACCCCCATTCACCATGCGAATGGCTGGGGTGGCTTCTGGGGGAGTCGAACCCCTGTGGACTCAGTCAGCCTCTGCTGCTCTCTGACTGTGTGGCAGTGGGCTGCTCATTTCTCCTCTCGGAGCCCCCTTGATACTCATGGCTGCTTGTGGATTGGCTAATTCAGGGATCTAAGCAAGGGGAGTAGTGTGTCTACATCCTCTCGAGACGTGAGCCCGGCTCCTGGGTCTGAGAAGCAGGGGCTGCTTGGCTGCTTCGGGGCTTGGCCACATAATGCCCAGCACAGGGCCTCCCCACCAGGCTGTGCTTTTCCATTCTGTCCTCACACAGTCTTGCAGAGATCCCATACCTAGTAAATGTTTCATGGCTGTTTGTGGGATTGAATTGAATGTGCTCAGAAAGGAGAGAGGTGAAACTTTGTCAGTAGGCTAGGAAAGCTTCTTGGAGAAGGTGTGAGTTGCCCCACTGCCTTTAAAAAAAAAAAAAAAAAAGCTTAAGAGGTTGGGGTTTGGAACATAGGGGCATTGGGGTTCCATTGGAGGCCAGATGTGGTGTTGGCTGGATTCACCGCCCCACCCCCAGCTGGTTACCTTCAAGGGAGGATCTCAGAGCAGGTGAGCTCCGGGAAGAGGAGGGAGGGGAATGGGAGGATGAGGGAGCCCAGGATTGTGCTTCTGCAGCTCTAAAGGACCTTGAAGTCCACAGAGTTGGGGCTGGGTAATTAGGGTGGGTTCAGGTAGGGAGTGTGGGGACAGCAAGGTAGATGTGCCCAGAGCAAGGGTTTCTGGGAATACCTCTTGGGAGAGGAGAGTTGATGCTGGCCTTAAAACTGGGAGCTTACAGGGCCAGCAACATGGCTAAAGCGCCTGCTTAGGAAAGCTTAGGCAACTTCAGGGACTGTGGTTCAATCCCTGGCACCACATGCTGCGCCAGCCCCACCACCAGGGCAGGCTGAGCCAGCCATAATACAAATGAATGAATGAATGAATGAATAAATTCTTCTATAGAAAAACAAAACAAAACTGGGAGCTTGTGAGCGGAGGCAGGACCTGGCAAGGACGGAGTGTTGACAGTGTCCCAGGCATTGAGCCGTGCCCTCAGCCCTGCAGCTTGGCCCGAGTGTCCCATTTGAGTGGCCAAAATCAAGGTCCTGAACAGTGAAGGCTGTGGTCCAAAGTCACCCTGCTAGCAGGGCTGGGTTAGAATCTCTTGGCAATGACTTTGTTTTGGTCAGGGATGGGTTAATTTTGGTTATGGGGAAGGGAGGGGAAAGTGATGCGGCTTGGAGTGTCCCCAAATGGAATGGCCTCTACACGCCCCATGTGCCCCACTTGGAGGGCCTATGCGTCACTGACATGACCCTGCCTGATAGCACCAATTGTTGAACCTGGGCCAGGCTCTTCCCTGGAACTTTTTCTTTCCATCTTGACACTAGCTTTATAGAGTAGAGGCTAGCCCTACATGTCCCCCTTTTACAGATGAGGAAACTGAGGCGCAGAGCAGAGAGGTGGCTGGCCCCAGGGCATGCTGCCAGTGACGATAAAGCAGCACTGTCAGCAAGGGCAGCCTGCCCCAGAACCTTCGGTGCTGTGCAGCCGGGCGGTGGGCTGCGTGGGCGGCCCTGTCCTCAGGTGGCTCCTCTCGGTGGGCACGCAGAGGCCTCAGGGGGCTGTGTACTGCTGCAGGAAGCACAAGGCTGGCCTCTTAGAGACTCTGAAATGCCAGGCAGGCAGGCCTGCTGGGCCTTCTCATCTATTATGCATCTGTGGGCAGGCCCCTGGCAGGGCACAGACCAGGGCGCTGGCAGCTGCCTCCTGAGCCCACACCTGCTACCACCTCTGGGCAGGGAGCTGCCAGGCAAATGCCAAGGCAACATCTGCCACGTTCCCCCAGCCCAGTCAGAATGGAGGGTGTCCTGCTGGGGCCCGGGATGTGGATACTGGGCCTCAGCTACTAAGCTGCCCAGCCTGACAGCCACTCTGACAGGGGCTGGGACGGAGGTGAAGCCACTGCCTACCCTATCAGTGCCACAGAGCCAGTGGACAGCGAGGCAGGCCAGCGCCCTCCCCAGAGATCTCACTGTAACCTCTCTGAGCCTCAGTTTCCTTATGTGTAAACTAGAGATGGGGGAGATGGACTCTCAGCAGTGGGTACCTGAACTTTGGAGAGAGGCTGTGTGTGTGCTTCTAAGAAGAGGTCCTTCCCCGGGGCTACGGAGAGCCAGGCTGAGTTATAAAGCACTTGCCCATGTGGATGAGTTTTAGCACTGCCAAGCTGGTACCTGGGTAAGGGCTGAGGAAACTGAGGCAGAAAGGCTAAGGACCTGACCAAGCTCTCTTGGCAAAGCCACAGCTTGAACCTAAGCAGTCACCGTGGCTTGTCCCCCCCCCCACTCCTCCATGCTCCATGGCCAGAGGAGGTGCGGGTCGCCAAAGGCTTCTCAGAAAAGGAAATATTTGAACCAAACTTGAAGAATGGGAGGAGCTAGGCCTAAGAAGAGCTGGTGGGTGTGGGATGGGAGTGCCGGCAAGGGAGTAGCAGGCGCAAAGGCCCTGGGGCAGCAGTGAGTTTAATACGCACTGTGGATAGTGAGGGACGACAGACCAGTGAATTAAGAGGTGGGTTTGCAGAGTGAGGAGGGGACCACACTGACTAGGATCTTGCAGGTAGAATAGGAGTTTAGATGTGTCAGTAACTGACAGGTAGAATCACTGAGTCTCAGACTGACTCCCAGCCTTATGAAATCGTAGAGGATTTGAACCTCCTGGAATCTCTGGAGATGAATAGGTGCTCCCCGATAGCCTTCTGCATACCAAGGAACCCCTTCTTTAGTGTATGACCCTTTAAAAGAAGCCAAGAAAAATGTATTTTAATTTTCAGTGACTTCACAGAGTGAGCTCTTGGTGCAGCCCCGGTGGGGAGGGCTCACTCCCCGACGTAGCCTGTTCTGTGGTGGGGCAGCTCAGATGGGCCTCAGGGCTCCCCTCACCTGAGCCCTCACTCCAAGCTTCATTGGGCCCCCTGAGCCTCCCTTCCAGGAGATGAGCATGGTGACCACGTCTCTCCATGTCTGCCCCATCTAAGCTGAGCATCAGCTCTTGCCTCCCTCCTTCGTCCTGTCGTCCTCAGCTCTCCCTGGCCTTGAAGCCACAACCCTCACCACTGTCCCTCCCTGTCTCCCTATGGGGAAGCTGCCCCTTGGGTGAGGGGCTCCTGGCTGAGCCCCACAGAGAGTCCTTTGCTAGGAAGCGTCCCTGGAGATTGGAGAGACGAGAGGAAAATCCCCTCCTGGCAGGGCTGGGAATCCAGGTCCCGTCTTGCTCTTTGCTGTAGCCCCAGCTGTTCTCTGCCATGGAGAATGGGCTCATGCGCCGAGTCTTGCCTTGGTTGATCTTGTTCACCCTGATGCCCTGGGTCCACCCGCCTTGGTGGCAGTGGGAAGACCTGGGCTCTGCACTTAGGTAGGTTGGAGTTTAAAAGCCCACCCTGCCTCTCCCCTGCTATGTGCCTTACCCAGTCTCCTTTGCCTCCCTGAGCCTCAGATTGTCCATGATCCCAGAGGCAGGATTGCTTAGGATGAAACCGAGTCCTGCGTGGGCCACAGGGAACATTCACTGCAGCTTGAGAGAAGAGACTTACATCTGAGAGTGACTCTGTGGTGGGGGAGTGTTAGGCTCCACATGGCTGCTTAAAGAGGGTTTTCCTAACACCTCAGACCCAGGCAAGACCTTTCCTAAACTCAGAGTCTTTCCCAGATAGTTGTGCAGTTGTTCAGCAAGTTAATTCAACAAGCGTTAGTGTGGGGGGCCCTGTAAGGGCCAAGGCTGTGTGGGCACAGGGCTGTGGTGGTGGAGATGATACAGGAGGGAGAGAGGGAGAGAGAAGGATCGAGAGGAGAGAAGGAAAGAGAGGAAGAGAGAAAAGAGGGAGGGAGAGAGAGAAGGAGAGAGGGAGGGAGGGAGGGAGGCAGAGAGAGAGAGAGAGCACAGAGAGCATTGCTAAGGTACCCATGAGAATTTCACCACTGCAGCCTGGCAGGTGAGGGCAGCAGACCATGTCCCCACCTGGCTCACTGCTCTCTGCCCCACTCCAGGACAGGCTCCGTGACACTGACCCTGTCCAATTTGGCCCTGCCTCAGGCAGTTGGGCCACTGTTCCGTGCTGCAAGATGAGGGCAATGCAAGTGCCACCTCGAAGACTTGTTTGAGTGGAACCAAGAGTGTCGAGGCCTAAAAGCCTAGCACAGAGCAAGTGCCAGCCCTTGAGGCTTTGCCATTGTCATCGCTGTCATCCCCTGCTGGGCCTGCAGAGGGTGGGTAAGAGTGCAGAGGGTGAGAGTCCCACCCGGAGCACACCTCCCACAGTGGTACTGGGCACTGGGTGGAGAGCACGGCTTCAGAGCCTGGCAGGCCTGGTGCCAGGTCTTGGCCGGTGACATTGGGAAGGCCCTCACCTTGCTGACCTCAGTTTCTTCCTTTGTACAGCAGACACACGGGGAGCTCCTGCATACAGCGCCGTGAGGGAGCAGCAGAGAGGAGGGCTCTGGGTGGGCCCCAGGCCCTTGGCCCTGAAGGCTGCAGGAGGTGGGGAAGCCTTGGGAGCCCAGGTGACCTGGGCCTAGCAGTCTCTCTGAGGCTCACATACCTGTAAGTGGAAAGGTGGGCTCCGACAGCCGGCGACGTGCTGTGCTTCTGCTGAGGCTGGATCTTTTGGCCTGGTCCCGCTGGTTGCTTCATGGCCTTGGCCTAGGGATTTCACCTTCTGGACCTCAGTGTCCATGCATACAAAGAGGGGTAAGGATTCCCACCCCTCATAGCATTCTTTCAAGGTTTCCGCAGGCATCTGTTCACTCAGCAAATACTTGTCAGGTTCCTGGCTTGTGCCAGGTACTCATTTGTGAAGGGGGTACTGCAGGGCACCTGGCCTCTGGCCTCTCGAAGTCCCCTTCCCGTGCAGGAGGCAGGTGTAACCTGAGCCAACAGGGAGGAGGTGGTCAGTGGCAGGTGGGCAGGGAGAGTGTGTGCCAGGTGGTATATGGCCTGCCTTTGCCAAGGCCTGGAGAGGAGGGAGCTGGAGGTGGGCACGGTGTCTGTGGCAGAGGGCACAGCATGTGAAGGATCTGAGGGGAGGCCTGGAATTGGGACACAGGCCCATGGGCAGCATCCGGGAGCTGATGTGCAGGGAGCTGGTGGCCCCATTAACTAAGGGAGCGGCAGGCCAGCCTAGAGCCCACCTGGCTTTCCCGGCTTCTCAGAGGGAGCCCCTGGGCTTGTTGTGGGAGGAGCACAGAGCGAGGGGCTGGGGAACCTAGGCCTGCCCCCCTTTGACCCCAGCAGGCTCGAGCGCTGGCTCTGGAAAGCCTCAGCTACTCCCAGCCCACCTGTCCACGAGCTGACCTCTTGCCCATGCGTACACGCATGCGTGCACAGGCATGCGCACACACACACTTCCTGTTCACACTCAGAGACTTGATCCTGTGCAGGCAGCTCCGTCCTGAGCATAGACTCACACACACCCGTTCATTCACGCACCAGATCAGGACTGGGCATGGACTGAAAACAGACCCAGGCCCGACCGGGAAAGCCCCATGTCTAGAGGGACCAATCGCGGTCTAATGATCACACGGTGAAATGTGCAAACCAAACTGCTGAGTCCACAGGGGCCTACGGCTGGCTTCTGGGAAAGCTGCTGTAGGAGGGGCACTTCCTCCAGTCTGAGGAGGGGACGCTGGAAAGGCTGAAGACAGAAGTAGCCCGTGAGGTGTTTGGGGCAGGAGGGGCAGGTGTGACAAATGTACGCAGTGCGTGCAAAGGCCTGGAGGCGAGCCGGAGGGGACAGGTTGGCAAAGCTGAGCGCAGGCTGGGGAGCGAGGCAGGAGGCTGGCGGTGAGGCGGGAGAGATGGGCAGGGCGGGGTAGACACACAGGGCCTTGTGGGCTGCGTGAGCCCCCACCCTCGCCCTGCACGCGGTGCGAAGCCATTAGGCAGGCGAGTGGCGTGACCAGATCCAAACACACCACACACGAGCCCACGCACACCCAGACACGAGCGCTGCTGCTCCCACATCCACTTCCGTTCTAGCAGGGCTCCCAGCACATCCTCACCCACGGAGTCACACACCCTCTGTCGCACTGCCAGGCAGAGCTGCTGCAGGAACCGGGCTCTGACTCCAACAGGTGTCACCCACCTACCCCATCGCACATTGCTTCTGAGGGGCCCAGCTCTGGGCCCAGCTGTCTGGCCCTGGCTCTCCACATGCTGCCCTGGGGGTGGGGCACAGTACCATGACCCTGGCTCTCCACATGCCGCCCTGGGGGTGGGGCACAGGAACCAGCATGAATGTGCAGAGGCCTGGTCTCCTCTCTGTGTGCTTGGAAACCACTGGTGCTGTCACATACACTCACAGAGTCTCCCAGCAACCTGCAGGGAGGAATTACCAACCCCATTTTACAGTGGAGGACACTGAGGCTCAGATAGGGGCAAGACGTGCCCAGGGTGCATGCACATCTGGAGTCTGACACAGTCAGGACTTGGACTCAGGGTCGTGGGACTTCCAGCTGTGTTCCTGACCTGCTCAGGACACTCTTTCCACGTCTTTCCTGGCAGTTACATGGAGATAGTGCCTGTTCCTGGGACAGGTGACCTTCAAGGCCAGATTCTTCTGAAACAGGTTGATCTGGTTGAAAGTTATTTAGAGCTCCAGGGAAGGGGCTGGCCCGGGCTACCTGCCTGTGACCCTGAGGCCTAGACGGTAGCACTAGGGGTGGAGCTGGGCATCTACCAGTCTGGGGCACATACTGGAGCCTGCATTTGCATTCGCAAAGGAGACGTGCTGCGCTGTTCTCTGTCGGTTAGCCCAAGATGGCCTGGCTCCTGGGGACAGGACAGCCGAGGTCCTGTGACCCCTGCCTGTGTCACTGTCCTGCCTGCCCTCTTTCCTGCCCCATGGAGTAGGCTGCCTAATGTCATAAAAGCTTGGGGACTCTGACCTGCCAGAGCTGGGGTGACAGCCTGGTTTTGTCACCCCTGCTAGAGGAGCTGGTCTTGCTGTTTGGCCTCCTTGGGTGTCAGCTTTCCATCCCTGGAATCTGGGGTGAATAATGCATCCCTCTCCAGGTGACTGGAACAGGTAAAGGAGACAGGTACTCGGCTGAGTCACAGGATGTGCTCAGGTTTTTGTTTGTATTGTTTTGGGGTTTTTTTGTCAGTTTTTGAGACAGGATCTTGCTGGCCCAGGTTGGCCTTGAACTCATGGCAATGCTCCTGCCTCAGCCTCCTGAGTGCTAGGGTTACACATGTGCCCACATGACCCCCTGATTTTTTTTTTTTTTTTGGCAGAACTGGGGCATGAACTCAGATCCTTGTGCTTGCCAGGCAAGAACTTATTCTACTGAGCTATCTTCCCAGCCCCTGTGCTGATTTTTTTTTTTTCAAAGTCAGGGTCCTTCTGAGTTTCCTAGTCTGGCCTTGACCTCCTAGGCTCAAGTGATTTTTCTGCCTCAGCCTCCCTAGTAGCTGGGAATACAGGTGTGTGCCACTGTGCCTGGCTTTTAGGGGGCTTA
>PVKN010042685.1:0-10358 GCA_004027915.1 Capromys pilorides | reverse complement strand
TTACTGTTGCAAAAAAGTCTAAAGTCAGCAACATCTGTTCCTTTTGATCATATGTTTTTGAGCTACTTTTAAGTTTAACCTTAAACTTTGTGTAACCTCCTTGTGAGCTTGTTTCTCTGCCTCTATAAAAGGCTATAGAAAATAAACCGCGGCATGCAGTTGCAATTGCTGCCTTTGCTCTGCATCTCCTGTGTCCTGGTCTGATTTGCGATCGCAACGGTTTGTGACCCTTACCCAGGGACCCGGATGCACTAGACGTCCACAATATATATTACATTTGTAAAAACTAGTCAGTGTAAGTTGGATTAATCTTCTAAAGTCTTTTTTTTGAGGCATGATGATTGGAAGGAAAGTCAGGGTTGGAGAAGAACAAAGAAACCTGTGCCAATGTCCAGCAATAGGCTGGGTTTTCCTTTGATCATGATTTCTCAGGGTCCCTCTGTGGAGATGACAGAGACTGTCTGGCCAGAGGGAGCAGGCAGGCCCAATGCCCTTCAGTCCTACTGGACCATCTGGAAAGCTGAGTCTGAGCTCTGGGGCCTCTGTCTCAGAGTGCAGCCTCACTTCTAGCAGCTGCCTTGGCAGTCAGGGCATGGACTGTGGGTCTCTTGAGACAATCCCTCTTATTTTGGCCTGGTTTCTGACAGCCATAGCAAATGAACTTTATTGTCATTGAGCTCTTCTTGGAGCCAAGAGAATCAGACTCAGGATCTGTTTTTGGAGCCACAACAAGGAAGCTATTTTTTATCTCTTTTGTTTTCTCTCCCAGTCCCAGTCATAGGAAATTGTTTTCTTAGTGTCCTATAAAGTATCAAGTGAGTTTTTTGAGTTGTCCCCAGGTAGGTAATGGGGCTTGCTGGATTTTAGAAAGAGGCCATCTCAATGATTTCCTATTTAAAGTGAGTCTTTTCATCAATCAGAGGTTTCGTATCAGAGTTTTTACATTTACTCATTTTCAGGGTTTTATTCATCGAGCTCATACCCAAACTACGTCCCTAGTATCTGTAATAACACAAACAAAACCTCTTTCCCATCTCTAGATAACTCCTCAAACCCATTGATTAATATCATCTAGAAAGAAAACAGGCTGTTGCAAAGGAATACTCACTTCCTTTGTCCAGTGATGTCTGGCAGCCAATTTAAAAAATTTAATGTGAATAAAGCTTTTTGTACTATTAACCTAGGTGTATTCATGTGTATTCCCATACTATTCCCCCTTTTTGTTTAATAAGCACTTCTTTTAACCTTCTATTAGCTCATTCTATAATTGTTTGACCATAGGGGTTATACAGAATACCTGCAGTGTGAGTAATGTTCCAATGTTTAAACAAGTTTTTTTAAAACTTTACTAAGATAGGCAGGAGCATTGTCAGTTTTAATTTGTTGTGGGACTCCATTACATTAAATGCTTCTAATAAATGTTGTATGACATATTGACTCTTTTCACTGGGTAAAGGGGTAGCCCATTGAAAACCTGAAAATGTGTCTATGGACATATGAACATACTCTAATTTTCCAAAAGAAGGAACATGATTGACATCCATCTGCCACAGCTTAATGACTGCATTTCCTCTTGGATTTACTCCTTGAGGAAAGTGATGGTCTTGTAGAGCACTGCATTGCGAACAAGAGTTTAAGATATGTTGTGCTTGTTTGTGTGTGATATTAAATTTACAGATAAGGGGCTGGGGAGATAGCTCTGTGGCACAACTGCCTGCCTGGCAAGTGCAAGGTCATGAGTTCAAACCCTGGTCCCACCAAAAAAAAATTATAGATAAGCCCTTGTTTATTAGTATGAGTGGAAGCATGGAAATCCATGGCAGCTTGAACATTACCTATAAATAACCAATCTATCTGTTCATTTCCTGCTGACATAGGGCCAGGCAATGCAGTATGAGCTCTAATATGCATAATGAAAAGAGGCTGATTTCTATTTCTGATAAGAAGCTGTATCATAGAAAATAATTGTATTAATTCTGAACCATCTGCAATTAAGGTAGCAGTTTCTATACCTTTTACTGTATGTTCAGCATACTGGGAATCAGTTACAAGATTTAGTGGGTCAGAGCAATCTTGGAGTAACATAATAATGGCAGCTAACTCTGCCTTTTGAACAGAGTGAAAAGGAACTTGCTCAATTCTAGTTTTAGACCTGTATAGCCTGCCATGCCAAGTTTATTGGCATCAGTAAAAAATGTATCCGCTTTAGGAATAGGTTTAGTTTTAACAACAGAAGGTAATATTCATTGGGTTCTTTTAAGAAATTGAAGGTGTTTATTTTTGGGGAAATTATTGTGAACGTCACCCAAAAAGTCTTGTAAAGCAAGTTGCCATTCATTTGAAAGTTTGTATTGACATAGAATTTCTTGTTGAGTAAATGGCACTATAATTTTTTGGGGATCTATGCCAATAATATGGCAAAGTCTTAATCTATCTTTAGTATTATTTCTATAAATTTTATCTAGATAAGTGGATAACTTTTTCTGCTCTTTATTAGGCAAAAATGACCATTCTAAAATATGATCTTCCTGCCAAAAGATACAAGTAAGTGAGTATTGTGATGGAAAAACAACTAGTACAACTTGTTGATCAGGATCAATTCTGTCCAAATAAGCAGTTTGCATAATTTGTTCTACTTGTGAAAGTTCCTTTTCTGCTAAAGTACTTAAAGATCAGGGACTATGTAAGGCAGGGTCCCCTTGTAATGTAAGAAATAAGTTTTGTAGGGCATAGGTGGGAATTCCTAAGCAAGGCCTAAGCCAATTAATGTCTCCCAGCAATTGCTGAAAATCATTGAAAGTATGTAGGCAATCTTGCCATAATTGAATCTTTTGAGGCCAGACATGAGTTTGATCTAACTTATTACCTAGGTACTCAAAGGGTGGTTGTTCTTGTATTTTTTCTTTGGCTGTAATTAATCATATTCTCCTAAAACTGACTCAGGTTTAGTAACAGGTTGTTTTAATTCATTTCTGTCAGAATGGGCAAACAATAAATTGTCCATATAGTGTCAGATTAATGCTGAGGGAAATAAACATCTTAATTTTTCCAGAGGTTGGTTTACATAAAATTGACAAAGTTCTGGGCATGGTGGCACACACCTGTAATCCAGCACTTGGGTGGCTGAGGCAGAAGGATCAGTGCAAGTTCTAGGCCAGCCTGGGCTACAAAAGTGAGCTCAAGGCCAGCCTGAACTGCATAGCAAGATCCTGTCTCAAAATGACAAAAAAAAAAACAACTTGACAGAGTGTTGGGCTATTTAGCATACCTTTAGTCAAGACTTTCCATTGATACCTGGGAATAGGTTTGTTATTATTTAGAGAGGGGAATCTTAAAAGCAAACTTTTCTCTATCTTGAGGCTGAAGGGGAATAGTATAAAAGCAATCCTTTAGATCAATAATGGTTAAAAACCAATCCTTGAGAGGATCCGGGGATATAGCTTTGTGGCACAAGTGCCTGCCTGGCAAGTGCAAGGTCATGAGTTTGAACCCGGGTCTCGCCAAAAAAACAAAAAACCAATCCTTGGGAATTATACTAGGCTGTGGCAAGCCAGGTTGTACTGGACCCATTGGCTGAATAACAGCATTCATTTTTCTTAAATCTGTAATTAATCTCCATTTTCCTGACTTCTTTTTTATAACAAATACTTGAGAATTCCAGGGACTTGTTGATCTTTTTTTTTTTTTTTTTAATTTATTTATTTATTTATGTTATGGCTGCTCAGCCTGCCCTGGGGGTGGGGCTGGAGCAACATGTGGGGCTGGGGATTGAACTGTTGTCCCTGAGTTTGCCTAAGTTTGCCTAAGCAGGCGTTTTAGACCACTGAGCCATCTCACTGGCCCCTGATCTTTCTATTCTGTCCTCATTTAACAATCCCTGAACTATTTTTTCAAGAGCCGAAAGCTTCTCTTTAGTCAAAGGCAAGGTGGAGTCCATTGCTCCACCCAAATAGACTGTTGTGTTAACCACTTAAGGGGGAGGGCGAAGCTTGGAGCAATGGCCATTACTCTAAATTTGAGTTCAAGGTAAGGGTCTTTATCCCCTGACAAATCATAGGGATCTATAAAGTAGCACCCCACTGAGAAAGCAGATCATGTTCCCACAAGTTCACCACAATGTATGCCACATAGGGTTGTAAATTTCCTCTTTGGCCATCTGGCCCAATACAGGCCAACATATTTTGACTTTGTTGAATATTAGTCATAGTTCCTACTCTTGAAAATGTGACAGAAACAGGCATCTTAGTCCATTGACAAGGTCAGTCCTTAGAGGATATAATAGAAACATCAGCTCCAGTGTCTGCCAACCCTTTAAAAACTAGCCCTTGAATAGTTATAGATAACTGGAGTCTTTGTCCCAGAAGTGTCTGCCACCATACTGAAAAATCAGTTCTTCCAAATCCTTTCGTTTTCTCTGGCATGCTGTTGCTTTTTACTTAAGGCAGAAATAGTAAATGAGCAATCCTCTGTTTGCTTACTATATGAAAGGGTGTGGAGGTAGACATCACAAGAATTTCTCCTTCATAATCACTATCTATGACTCCTGATTGTACAAAGACACCTTTGCTAGTAAGGCTACTTCTCCTAATAATAAAACCAACAGTATCTTTTGGTATGGGACCAAAAATATTAGTGCGAATTTTATACGCTCCATAAGCAGGTTGCAAAAACTGATTTTCTATTGCTACAATATCTAAGGCCGCACTTCCTGATGTGGCATGAAAAAGATCTGAGACCCTTAGTTTTGGTTGATTATGGAGTTTTTCAAAGGAAACTGCTGATACCCCATATTGTTTATCTCTGGGCCCTGAGGAAGAGGGCCCATTGTCCAGTTTCCCTGTTGTTGTAAAGGTTGTCCATTTTTTATCAAATTTGGAGGGACATTAATTTGTTTAATGCTTTCCCCTTTTACATTTTGGACACAGCCCTGGTAGCTTAGTTTTACCTTTAACCTTTTTCTTTTCTTTTTTACAATCCTTTTTCATATGTCCCAGTTTGCCATAATTAAAACATTTCGTAAGATTTTGTTTACATGAGTTTGTAAAGCTGTGTCCAGTAAATTAGCTTTATAAGGTTCAGAACCAATATCTTCACAAGCTTTAATATATTCCTCCTATGGGGCACCTCAAGTCCTTAATGGGTGTATAACCTTTTGGCATCCTGAGTTAGCATTTTCAAAAGACAAAGTTTGTAGCAACATATCCCAAAGATCGAGTTGGCTGATCACTTTATCAATTGCCTACTTGAGTGGAGAGATAAAATCAACAAAGGGCTCATTTTGAGACTGTATTACTTTAGGAAAAGACTTTTGAGCTTCTCCAGGTTTTTCAACCTTCTCCCATGCTCTGAGACAACATAAACGTATCTGAACAATGGCCATATCATCATACTGAAGTTGAGCTGTTATATCAAACCATGCATCTGAGCCAGTAAGCTGGTCCACTGTTACAGCAATAGACAGATTTTGTTCTCTGTTTATCCTGTCCTGAGTTTCTGCCTCATCTTTCCACCAGGTACAGAATTGAAAGTACTGTCCTGGTTCCAAAATAGTATGGCACAATACTTCCCAATCTTGAAGAATAAGCCTATGTTCATCTACCAATCCTTGTAAGAGGCCAACAACATAATTAGATTATATTCCATATGTCATAACAGTTTGCTTCAAATCTTTGATTACCTGAAAAGCTAAAGGTTGATAATCCCACTGTACATAACTATTTGGGTGTTGCCCATTTGGAGAGTGCTGTTGAACCACAACAGGGCAAACTCCCAGTGGAGTTTTGTAAAACTCTGGGTCCCCCTGGTTCCTTCCTTGTAATAAAGCTTGAATCACTGCACCTCTAGGACCAGCAGCTGCAACGAGTGGCTTATGCTCATATGAAGGAGCTGAGGGATTAGCTGGGGGAGGAGGCAGAGTTTGAATTTGAGCAAGCATTGAAGGTGGATTTGAAATATCCAATTGCTCCACCAATTTGGATATCAATTGTGTCAAATGTTCTACATGAAGGGATAACTCCCGGATTTTATTTGCCTCTTTCTCCAACCCATTCCCCTGAGTTTCTGAAAAGTCCTCAGAATCAGAGAGCAGAGGCTGAAGAGCCGGAAATGTTTGCTTTATGTTCAGATTCTCTGATTTAGATTCCTCACCCAACAAGGACAAATTAAGAGATGTGGTACTGCTTTCATGTTCCGTACTGTCCTCATCAACTGGATCCCGTGTAAGACTGCCTTCCTGAGTCTGAGGAATCGGCTGCAGACTCGATTCCTCAGAGTGAGACTGCAGGGGCTCCAAAGACAAGGTGATTAGGTTACACAAAGACCACACACTTAAAGGCATAGGTTCTCCTTGCTGCTGTGCTCTGCACAGAGCTTTCATAACTTGCTTCCAAACTTTTAAGTTTAGAGCAGCTTTTCCCTTAGGCTGAAACCAACAACCATGCTTTTTTGTAAGGAAAAATAATTCTTCAAAATTCTTTGGTTTCACCTTTACCCCCACTCCTTTGAGTAAATGTCTCTATAAGCTGGACATACTCATTTTCTATTGAAATGGAGTTTCCCATTACTCTGAGCTTTTGCTGGAGGTCTCACCTACCCTGGGCATACTTTTCCCACATGGTCAGGCCTCTCTTAACTCACCCCTGGTTGTCTTCCATGCCCTGCTTTGGACGTCACTTGTTGTATGTTATGGTCTGGTCCCGAAAGAAAGGACCAGAAGGCCCAATGAAGGTAGCTTTGGAGATCCCACTGAGATCTGTCTCTCTCGAAGTGAGCCCAGAGCTCCAGAAGCATCTCCTTTTTATTTAGGACTCTAACCTCTGTTGACCTTCACTATTTGTTTAACCCTAGGTTCACACAATTGTTAAATAAAAGAATTACAAGGAGGGAGGAGATAATCACCAACATCTCAAGTAAGGGCAGAGACAACAATCAGAATAAGCTGTTACCTGCCTTCTTAAATCCCAGTTTTCTGGAATCCCTAAGTAACAGATTACAACTTGCCCTAAGCTTTGTTTATTGTTCTCCACTTCTTAAGATGCTAGTTTCTTATCTCTACAAGAGATCAGTCTCCAGAAAGGAATTCAGCTGTCTCTCTGGTCAACATTCCATCAGCCCTTGACTTCAATGGGGATTAACCAAAAAGATGCTGAGGAAACCTCTGTTCTGCTTCAAAGAGTAGCAGATGCTCTATGAGCATTTACTAATTGGCAGAGTAACCACTGTTTGTCAAAGTTCTATAAGGAATAGTTAAGAGCATGAACATAGGGGCCAGCAAGATGGCTCAGCAGTCTAAAGCACCTGCTTAGAAAAGCTTAGGCAACCACAGAGACTGTAGTTCAATCCCTGGCACCATATGCTGCGCCAACCCTACCCCCAGGGCAGGGCAAACAGGTTCAGGGGCCGGGAGGTCGACCCCAGACACGCCATGCCAGCACTGCCTCTTGGGCATGCTGAGACAGCAATTGAGACTGGGCATGGTGGCACATTCCTGTAATCCCAGCTCTTGGGAGGCTGTAAACAGTCGAATCACTATGAGTTCGATCTAGTGGTGAGACCCTATAAGCCCTTCCATAAAACACGAAACAAAATAAAGATTACCTAGTGCTTTACAATAAAGGGTTCAAAGTCTAAAACTTAGCTCTTATGCACTTAAATAAATAGACCAAGGAGTTTCACACTAAATGTGTTTTGGTCCCATAAGTATGCTGCTTTTGGAGACAGCTCCTTCTGTTGTTACCCAGAAGTTGGTTCTCTCCGCTGTGTCTCAGGTTTAGCCTCCTGAAGGAGACCTTCCCAGAACACTAAGCCAAGACATGGCTTTTATGTGTGTCCTCCTGGATGGACATAGTCCTCTGTTTCCTCTGACCCAGGGATAGGGTGCATGTCCTTTCTCTAAATTGACTTTTCTGGGGTTTTTTTTGTTTGTTTGTTTTGTTTTGTTTGTTTGTTTGTTTGTTTTGTTTTTTTCTTTCTTTTTGGGATAGGGTCTGTGGTAGTTGATACATTGTGTCAACTTGAGGAAGCTTGGCTGGATGGGCAGGGCTGGTTCCAGGCTGTGGGATCAGCCCAGCCTAGCCCTGCCCTGCTGCTTCTTGCCTGGCCCAGCCCAGCCCTGCTGGGCTTACTTGGAGAAGTCCTCCTCTTTGGAGGAGCTTGATCTTTGCAGCCAGGGAGGAGCTTTGCATCAGCACAGAATTTGGAAGAGAGAGGCTTGAGCCAGCTCTGCCTTGGAGCTAGCGAAGTATGAACTGAAACCTCCACAAACTGTGAGCTAAATAAACCTTTCCTTCCTTCATTTTGAGTGTCAGGTATTTGTCCCAGCAAAGAGTAAAAAGTAACGAAGATAGGATCTCTCTATGTAGTTCAGGCTGGCCTTGAGTTCACTTCTATAGCCCAGGCTGGTCTCAAACTTGCACTGATCCTCCTGCCTCAGCCTCCCAAGTGCTGGGATTGCAGACATGCACTACCACACCTGGACCCTACACTTTTTTGTCTTTGGCATTAACAAATGCTCATTTTCTAAGGGCTTCACTTACTTGAAACAGCCTTAAGTGTTTCAAATTTTATGTGCCTCTAAAAAGGAAAGAACAAAGAGGTAGAAAAATTAGGAGTAATGTCAAAGAAAGGAAACTGAAACAGCAGGCTTGACATTTCCAATAGCATGTAGAGGGAGACCAGAGCCAGTCTGTCCCAGTGAAACCCAATGGTCGCTGACCTAACATCATTTAGTTGTCAAAAGGAATCTTGTGTTTTATATACAGATGTATATTTTCTAAGTTGGCGTTAGATTTAAAAGTCCCATTTTACAGAAATTTATATTAAAGTCCATGAGGAGGCATTCTAATGTTACTCTCTCTAGTGCTATTGTCTAAAGTCAACCAAAGAATAGCAGTACATTTAGCAACTAGTTCAAACGCAGCCTATACAAGTACAAAAACAATCATAACATATCCCATTAGAGAAATATAATCTTATATTTCCACATTTTAACTTAGATTCACCAACATTTTACCAGAACCATGTAAGAGACAAAGCATAAGCAATTATAAGCAATTTTAACAGAACTGTGAGACAAAACTGTATGAGGCAAGCTATAAACAATTATAAGCAACAAGCAAAGACATATTCAACATTTGAAGCATAAAAATTTGTACATAGTCTGTGCTAACTTGGGGTAGTGTTAGAATAGAATGGTAAGCTTTCCAGTATGAGTTTGGGGAGCTAGAGAATTAGTGGATAGAGGCCAAGTATTTTCCCTAGAGATGGTTGCATAAAAATAAAAACAAACAAATGAAAAAGAGAAAAATATCAAGTGTTAACAACAATGTGGAGAAACGGGAATGCTTGTGCTCTCTTGGTGGGAATGTAAGGTGTTACAGAAAACAGTACAGCAGTTTCTCAACTAAAAACAGAATTACCAGAGGATCTGGTGTTTCTTCTTTGTATTGGTCAACTTTCCTGTGGCTTGGGGAGTATCTGACACCTGCAGCTTAAAGAAGGAGCAGTTGGTTTTGACTCACAGTTGCAGGGGTTTCAGTCCATGGCCAGATGGCCCCAAGGTAGAAGCATCACAGTAGAAATGAAATAGGAGATTAGGGTGTGGCAAAGCTGGCTGGTGAAATAGGCATGATTGGTATCAATCTAAGATATAGCACAGCACAGTTCTCAAAGCCTGCATGTGGACTTCTTGTAAGAATGCGAGCAGGTTTTCTGTAGGGTCACCTAGACCTGACGTCAGCCTGAGGAACAGGCAATACAAGACAGTCCATGATGTGTTTTTGTCACTGTCTTCTCTCTTCCAAGTGGCCCCCCCTCACACTGGACAGTGCACTTCTCTTCCTACTTTCACATGGACCAAACTCACTCTGCAGAGCCTGTTTCTTGTCCTACCTTTAATAAAATTTTGTACCTTTTGTGCCCATCTTCACAAATTCTTTGGTCAGGACAGAAGTAACCTAGAAACTACCTCCAAAAGGAGACCCCAGCACTCCAAAACTTGGTAACAGAAGTGGGAAGTTATGGCAGCTAGGAGCAAAAACAGAGAAAGAGCCAGAGAGAAAAATACACTCTTCAAAGCCACGCGCCCATGAATGTCACCTCCAACCAGGCTCCAATTCCTAACAGCACACTTAGCTGTGATGCTCGTTAATGGATTAATCCACTGTGAGGTTAGCACCTCATGCTCTAATCATTTTTGAAAAGGCCCACCTTTGGACACATGATACTTTGGGGAACAATAACCAAATAATAACCAAACAGCAATGACCAGTAACAATAATAATGCAAATAATTGGTAATTGGTTTAAATAGATTATTTGTATGCTCAGTTTCTTTTCTTCTCTTTCCTTTCTTTTTTTTTT